>JAOVYX010019640.1:0-18180 GCA_035668315.1 Drosera spatulata | reverse complement strand
TTTAAGCTCCAAGTTACCGAGCATTGACAAAGCATTGGGGCACTTCTCCTTCACCTTTAGGGCCTCACCAACCTGCACTTGGAAGTATGCCACTCAAGGAAAACATCCAAGTATCCAACCATGTAACTAAAAGATAAGTAAAAAAGAAAAAAGAAAAAAAAAGTCCCGTGAATACCAACCAGTTCAATGCTTAGTTGAATATCATTCCGGGCTTTTGCTATGGCAGCAAGCCGCAGAAAAGCATCAACATATTCTGGATACTACAAACAAACAAATATATCAAAACAACTGCTGAAACATAACAAACTGAGCAAAAGATACTTGAGATTCTATCAGTATAACATAAACAAAGCTAGAAATAGGAAGTGGATGCTAAATATTAAGCATCTAAGGGTAGAATCACGTTTAGTATACCCTTACCCACGCTAGTGCTCAAATGGGAATGGGATTGAACTCAGTATTAAGACCGAATAACACTTAAAACTAGAATTCACAGAAAGGTTGTCTAACAGCTTCGACCCATTCATAACTATAGAACACAAAATCCACTGATCTATATCCATAAAAAAATTTAACTTCTATATCAGATTTCTTCCTTAGAAACCTGAACCTCATTAAGGAAGCCCGAAAATCTTTATACACTTAAATTCACCAATCTATCCTCGTAGGCTTCGACTATGTTAGAAGCACTGACCTTCCCATGAAAGTGATGCATATGATCTCTATGCTGTAAGTGTAGAACTTTGCTCCGTGAAACTATTTATCAATCAAGAAATAATCAAGTGAGGATACAATACCCTATACATACAAGTGGATTATTTCTCTACTGTACCAAGACTCGAAAAGTCAAAATCTATTCTCATGTCTTGCTAGACCTATGTGTTGTACTGTGCATCTTTGCATGCAACTTATTCTCGACCTGCTCAGCAGAAAATCAGTGGTGTAAGAGAAAACTCCGTCAAAGCGACAAGAATGGAGTTCGGGCTGTTTATACTCTAGAATAAGTTGTTACAAAACACAATAACACTAATAGAAGGCAGATTGCATACACGGAAGATACCACATCAGGCAGGATATCAAAGTTTCACTCACCCTAAGGTTCTCTATGTGACCACGTACCTTGAACAATATAAGACGATACAATAAAATTGCATTTTGAGTCTTATGCAACTCCTCAAATACTCTGCTGAGGTTGAAAAGTATTGATACTTTACTCCAGACAATATCTACAGGGAGGCCTTCCTCCTCGAGATGATCAAATATTTGCACATCTTTAATATGGTGCATATCAGCACATGCATCAATATATTTCTGGTTGTCCATCAAAGCAACCCAGACATCAGTTCCTAGTGCCTCCTTAAACGTTTGCTCTGCAAGCTGAAGAGTTGAGAGGCATCAGAACCCCAAATTTGAGGAACTCTTTAGTAGTCTCATGCAATCATGAAGCATGCCATCTGTGGCAAATATTTAACAGTACAGGAAGAGCAGGACTATATGCAGGGTGGATTACATGAGATATGTCATCTGTCGCAAATAATTTAACATTACAGTAAGTGGAGGACGATAAGGAGGAGAGAGGATGCCGTCAATTTCGACTACAGCGAGTTCAATCAAATTAGAAGTGGTTTTTATATAATGTTCAGATCGCAGTCATGCTAAGTGACTAAGTCCCAGCTCGCATTCAACCTCTTAAACCTTTGAACCATAGAACGATAAGCATCCAAGAACCAAAAAAGAAACAAACTTTCAACTAAGACAATATAGTTCTTGTTTTTATGAAACTAGCACAACATATTTTTAACGGAAAAAAGGGCACAAAAAGTAAAGTCATAGAATTTATCAGTATTATGGCAAGTGTTGAAGCAAACAATTGACTAACGGAGTGCAAACCTCGAATTCTCCCCTCTCAAACTGAAGAACGCCAATATTGTTAAGCAGCTCGAGGGGAAGATTTCCACCCGCCTTCCTGAAAATATTGCACGCCTGCATTGCCATAAAGAGTCGAATGGTTACAGACAAGAAAAAGAATATCATGAGATGAGATTCTATTAATTGAAACCAAGAGTCAGAAGAAACGAATCCAGGTTCCATTACTATGAAGTTCGACAAAAACCTCTAATCCGAAGGACTGAAAAGAACTTACATTATTACAGGTAAAGAGAAAAAAAGCATGAATAATATTGAAATCCCTTACAGTTTTGTAGGCATCTAAAGCGGCTCGAGCATCAGATGACATGACCAACTCCGCCAAATCCAAAAAGGCCTGTATTGAACATTGATCTAAAGTTTATTCAAACAGGAAGTCTGCTGATATAAAACCCTGGTCCAAGTACCAGTCATTCTCAGAAGAAATGAAAGCAAAAATGATAGAATGAAGGTGATAATACGAGTCAGGTAACACTTAAGCATCCACTACTAGCTAAGTGCAGAGCATACACACTATCTATCATGAGAACGAAATACCAGAGTAACTTACAGACAAACACAAAATACCGAATGTTTTTCATCAATAATGCCGAATATCACATAAATACGCCCATGGAGTAGGGATCCACAGGCTTTGAAAAGGTAAGATAAGCTATGATATCAATGATATTTATTGATGATATCATAGTTAACTATGATGCTTCAAAAGTAACAAACCTACCTTACCTTTTCCCTTTCCAATTTTCTTTTACTTTATTATTTTCTCTTATTTCTAAACTACTATATTTCAATTAAATGTTTATTTATTAAATTCTTTTCTCTTTTTTTTTTTTTTTTTGGTGTGTGTGTGTGTTGGGGGGGGGGGGGGGTTTCAAATTTTGAAGATTGAAGGTTAGATATGGAAAGTCCAAAAACGATTCAAAGATAACGATTCAAGCAGCAATCAAACCATGTCTCAGAGTCTCAGGCAACTATCATGAAGAATAGACACCTTTAATCATATGGTATTTTCTTACTGTCACAAAAGTAAGAGAACAACGCATCAAACGAAACCAGATACATAATTTTGAAGTCACTGTTTCCCAGACAGGAAATGAGGGTTCTTGTTGACAAGTACCGTAACACACAATAAACTAATATCTACGCCAAGGCCTCTCAATCTTGGGTGCAGAATAAGGCACAATTATAAGTGAAGCAGTCCACACTGGAAAATGAGATAATCATTCACCAGCATTCTTCAAATGAACGTACTCATGAACTAATATTGATCAACACATACAATGAAGTGAAATCATGGTGCACAGCATCCTTAATCTGCCAGGCAAACCATGTTTCATATCTCATATTCTTCATTTGGATTAGAGCACGTATGTAGAAGATCAAGACGTTATACCCAACCAAACCATTGAAATTGCAAGTTCAAGATAAAGAAATAAACTTAGAAACAAGTCGATAACCTGTGGATCATGTGGATTGATTTTGGTAACCTTCTTCAAGACATTCTTAGCCTTGTCAAACTGCTGTTGCTGGGCATAAATGTGTCCAACAGCCTGCACAAATGACAATAAGGACATCTTGCCAATCTTAGAAAAAGTAAGCATTGAACCCAATACTTAGAGATCGCCACTTCCGAGGGGGAAACAAAACAATGACCTTCAACGTCTCACAATCTTCAGGGCTGACTTCCAACACCTTCTCAAAGTTATAGAGTGCACTTGTAAAATCACCTGATTTTAGTTGTACTTGCCCCAAACCTGTGGAGAGAACAAAATGAAGAAAAGAACTATATGAAGGCATAAAAATATAAACATGGCAATGGACATGAGATATGCTAAAAAATATCTTCTTAGAACATTGGGTTCCAATTTCCAAAAGCTTGCAAGCACAATTCCTTTTGGATAAATCTCACAGGTTGAAAAGGCCACATAAGCCCAACAAGTTTGGAACCGTGCCGGGTAAGAAACTCCACTGATGAAAGAAGCTTTCTCGACGCCTATGACTTCTATGGGTCTTGTTTAAAATGGCTGAGCTTGCTACCATTCAGACCATTAGACAGTTGGTTTGCATGGACAATATAAATAAGCCAATAGTCATGAGGGTTGCTTAGACTCACCAACCTCCAGAGAGGTGCTACTTGAGCACTGTTATGCACTCTAGTTGACTTTCCAGATGTTGTGTTGCATGTCAATATGTCATGCATCCCAAGTTAACATTTATGCTCGTGAAGATAAAAGACAGAAAAGAGAATGCCAGTATGCAACTAAAATTGAGGCAAAACAGGCTTACCATAATAAGGCAGCGCAAATTCTTGAGGGTTGTTGATTTCCTTCACAGAGGCCATATAGAACCGCCCTGCTTTTTCATAGTCTTCCTGAGGAAAGAAACCATCAGCATGATAATTAGCAAAAGAAGAGAGACAAACATAATAAAACAAATGGGCACAAGTCTACCACCAATCAGCATATAAAAGAAAAAACACCATTTCACTGGAACATCTTGGATGATACACAGATAGAAGTGGGATTTCAACCTTTAAAATGGGCACAAGTCTCCCACCAACTACCATATAAAAGAAAAGCTACCTTATTCAGTTAAGTGAGAAAATGATCAGCAATAGAAAAAAAGGGTTCTGAAAAATTTCATCTACCCAGCTCCCAATTTTCTCGTACACAGGCCTATTTTGTATATCTGATTAGATGACAAGTTCATTAATTAAAGAAAAGAAAATCACTACAATGAGCATTTAGAGAAGTCACTAAGAAAAGAAAAAGCACCAAAAGACTCGAACCTTGCTGTGGTAAGATCGCGCTAAGTTATAATAAGAATGTGCCTTTGTTGGACCATGATTTGTAACAGCCAGAGCAGTCTCTGTCAGCTGCTCAACTAGAAAATGCTGGCCAGTAAAGAAGAAGTGGTTTGCTAGATAATTCAATGCCTGTGGTGAGTAAGGGTATATCTCAAAAGCATGTTGCATCCTTTCCATCCCTCTCCTGATGCTTACAGCTGTTGATTCAAGTTAACAGAATCCATAAGAGGGCAGTTAGAAGCTCCCTATACCAATGGCATGAGCAATAGACCGGAAAAAAAACCCTAAATTATATGGTGCAAAATTGATGAAAATGATCAGGCTGCACCAACCATCATTTGCTTGTAAATCCATTATTCCCAGCGCAACCAGTGCTTCAACATTTTCAGGATCCAACTACAAAAACGAGGAGTTAACATGATATCTACCAGCATAGCATCAAGCAGATATGCAAATTCAAATAATAAATAAAAAACACTTAACCGAGGGTAAAATGTAACTTGCCTGCAAAACACGTTCGAAGGCCGCACGAGCCTTCTCAAGCTGACCCAACTTATAGCGACAGTAGCCAATCCCAAGTCTCACAGCTCCTGGACAGTAAGGATTCACTCGCAATGCCCTCTACAGTTATTCAGAAGGAAGTGTCCAGCGGAGATTCGGAAAATAATTCATAACACAATCCTAGCGGTCAAACTAACGAGCAGAAATTGTATTGAGAGGATGAACAGGCAACTGACCTTGTACAATTCCAATGACACTGAGTACCGTCCACGGTTAAACTCTACACATGCCTGCACCAGTCAAATTTCATTCTTAAGGAAGATGGAAACGAAGAGGCATTGAAATACCAGAGTTGATAGGGGGAAAGCAAGAAACCACGTTTTCATGCAGACTGGCGAGAGAGAAGTATGATAAGATTAACAAGAATTACGTCCAAGTATAAAGAAGAACACCAAGTTCATTTTCTTCCAGTAGGTTGAAATAGCATGCATTAGAGTTTGAGAAAATGACCCTAAAGTTAAGATGTCAACATTGTCAAGATCAGTCTGCTAGCTTGTTACAGAATCCGAACAGAAGGGAAGTAGACAAACAATTGCTATGAAAAAGAAAATACAGTAGGTAATGAATGTTTAAATAAAAAAGTTACCATAATTACACTTGATTACCTTACCAAGAAGAGCAGGAACATAAGGATCTTGTTCGTCATGGTCTTTGTCATCCGTTTCCATCATCGTAAATGTCCCGTACGCTTGCTCTATATCACCCTTCATTAGTAGAAGCTGACCTGACACAGAAGCAGAATTGAACCAGCTTAGCATAACTTCACTGGAGTTCGCATATGAGAAGTTTGCATGTGACAAGATTAAATTCAAAATTGGACTATTGCAGATTTTTTTGCAGCTTTTCCACCATCAGCAAAACTAGGCGTTTTTTTAAATCTTATTGGGCTGGCAAGTCCAACGTTTTGAATAAAATCGTGCTAAGAAGTAATAAAGTATGGTCTAATATGATTCATTAAAAAAAAATTACAAAATCAGATTTCAGAAAGCAGGTAATTGACTGCAAAGAGAGAGAGAGAGAGAGAGAGAGAGAGAGAGAGAGAGAGAGAGAGAGAGAGAGAGAGAGAACAGGGAGATCCGGTAACTCTGGAAAACTTTGAGAACTGTAAAAACAAAAACCAACTCAAAAGTCCAAATCATATACAGGCTGAAAGGTTACACACAGCAAGAAGTACACAAGAACTAAAATGGCTGTGCGAGGGAAGAATAAGAAAAGTGATTTAACTTAGCACGGCTGCATAGGGTGAGATAAATCTTACTATTGCTTAGAAGGGGAATTAAAAAAAAATGACACTCTACAAATACATAATCCATAGGGTGATGTTCATTAACCATCGGGCAATGCCGACAGATTGAAAAAAATTCCATCTGAGATCAATAGGTTAATTCAGGTTTGTCTCAATTCACCTCATTTACCAGGATAACCATTATCGTAAAAATAACTGAATAAACTTTGTCTAATTTCATGCCGATTGCCGATTTTGCAATTATGTCATAAATTATCGGGTTAGTGTTTCTTTGACATGAGTAAGCAAACAACCCCCTCCCCCTATCCCACCAACCAAGCAGTCTCTCACACCAAAGTACTAGAATCCAACAAAGTAGAAGTGAACAACATCATCAGCAAACAGCACAACAGCTGACCTTTTCCAACCCAAGTAGAATGCTGGCTCACATCAACCCTAGACGCTCTATTGTAATAGTTAGTCGCTTCAACCATATACTGATCCTTATCCTTCTTCTTCGTCTCTGTCCTCGCAAGATAAGTATAATAAGCCCCCAGCGCATTCAGGATCGCAACCCTCTCGTACGTCATGCTCGCACAATGCTCCTCGATCTCTGTAACCAAACCAACCGTCACACGCACCAAACACACAACTCAAAAAAATCAAAACAAAAGCAAACAAACATGAATCAATGGATCAAATAATCAAACAAAGGTAATCAGAAAACTCCACCAGGACTACACCCGTCTTCGAGAATCTGTCGAAACTGCGCCACTTTCCCTCGCTTAAAATACTCTCTCTGCATCAACACCACAATAATCAAACTCAATTAGGTCAAATAAGATGCCGGCAAAGGAAAACAAACTACAATTCTGATTTCGATGCTAGTTGTTTGAATTAAAATTAGGTTAGATATGGAGATAATGGGAGCGATATCGAACCGCGATGATGAGCCAGATATCGAGAGGAGCTTGTTCGGCGCGGAGGATGTCGATGATGTCGGAGGCGTCGCGGGGAAGCTGGTCGAAGGAGACTCGCACCTCCTCCATTGTTTCGCGTATAGGAATGTACACGCAACCCATGGTGATCGACGCCGCCGGATTCCGGCGAGGTTTGGTGGTTTCCGATTGATGGCTTTGTTGCTGTGGGATTGGGAAGAGACTGTGGGGGTGATTTGCTGGTTCGCTGTGCCTGTGGATCGTGTTTGACTCGGTCGGTGTGGGAATTGGGGAATGGCGCCGGCTGGGCTAGGTTTTATTTTTCCGGCAGCATTCTTTTTAATGCGATTGTGCGTTGGGTCTTGACTTAGCTTTATTCCTAAGCCAACGTTCGTTTTCTAAAATCGATAAATATGTTGATTATGATATGTATTTCAATTTTTTAAATCATTTTTATTTGGAATAAATTTTTTTTGTTTTCTTTATTTCTTTTCGACGTTAACATATAGAAAATGATTAACATATTGTTGGTACGAATAATATCTCATTGCATCTAAATTTAGTTGAGAAATATCTGTTTATTTTTTAAAAAAATCTCCAAAATCGTTCATGTTGCACATATCCACCATGTGCTATACAACAATTTTTAAGACCTCTATTACTTCATTCATCCTATGGAAAGCACAATGTTTTATAATTTTTTCCGATACAAAAACTAAAATATTCATCTGAAAAAAAAAGAAGTATGCGTCATGACATAAGTATATTTAGTGAAAAATGAATGGTTGAGATTAAAAGGTAAAAAATAAATAATCAAGATTAAAAGATAATATTTTAATCTCAATTCTTGATTTGTATTGTTTTAATCTTAACTATTCATTCCTTATTAAACACACTTATATTCCATAAAAAAATATTATGAGATATCAAAAGTTCAATACACCAATAAAATCATAAACCCTATCAAAAACATTATTTCTATCAAGACCATTTTGATTCATTCAATGCATAGTTAGTTTTTCATCTTGTTTAATCATTCTTTTCAGATGAGATCATACATGATGAGATATCTAAATCAACACTAGCCGAAATAACCGCAATAATTGTCGACTTACAATCACAAACTCACACAGCAATCCCACCCCACCAAGAAGGCAAGAAAGGGCAGTTGGCTACATATCACTGTATCAGACGCCCGAAAAGCAACCATAAATTGGAAGTTTCAACAGCAGTGTCGCTGCGATTTTTTCCAAGCAACCAACAATCACAGCTCGAAAGATCACCCAACAACAGAAGACACGATCGCAGCGCACTCGCAACAAACACAATGCCGACGAAACGGCAAGCACTTCATCATCTTCCCCCTTCACTCTCCACAATCTCGAAAATCACACTTCGATTCCCTGACATTTGCCCCCTTTCCCTTCAATTCAATTTCTAGGGTTCTTCTCTGGTACGCAGACTCTCGCACGCCGCCGCCGCAATCCGATCCCGTGAGCTCGATCACCGACTCCATCGAGAGCATCGTCGACGGCGGCGTCGTCAACATCGGCACCTGGAAAGTTCAGATCACAATCTACGACCCCGTTCTTCGAGGTTAGCATGCACCATTCTCGATATTGCCTTCTTCGTCTCTTTTCGACTCGCGTATGGCAAGTTTCGTCGCGATCTAGTCTGATCGTGTCTGAATCGATGGGATTTGATGTCGATGAAATGTAACAACAGGTAAGTTTTGTGGTGGTCGAGCTGGTGCGCCGGCGGCGGGGTTCCCGAGACTGTACGGGGTGTCGTTTTCCGATGAGCCGAAGAAGTACTACTTGTATCTTGATAATGAGAGGATCGTGGTGGAGGCAGATTCCGGGATAGTTGCGATGATTGATCTTATCGGATACCGCGCCAGCGCTTTGATCTTTAATGTCGAGGTTCGATTGATGTTACTACCTTGATTGGAAGATTGATGGAATCTTGTTTCTGGTGTTGTTTCTTGATGATAGCGTTAGAGGAGTCTGTAGCTTTCATGGTGATTTGGATCTCTTTTGCTGGTTTGGTATGCATCGTTGAATTGAACTTAATGGTGAGGAATGTCTGAATAATGCAGGGACCTCAGTACGGGTTAGGTGACTTCAGGGTGAGGATTGGAAGGATGATTCGCACTCAGTATAAGTACGTCATTGAGATTGTAATGGAGGTACTCAACGGCTTGACACTTTATCTCTTGTTATTAAGTAAATTGTAGTCTACAATCTGCATCATACATTGCATCTGGAATTCGTTGGCTAGTATGGAAATCGTGTTGATATTTGTGACTGTTGTATCAGTGATGGTTGGTTGCTTTGTCTGTAACTTGTGTCGCACTCAGTGATCCTTTGGGGAAGTTCATATGCTTTATCTGACGATTGAATGGCTCTATGGAGATATAAGAAAATGATATTCTAGGCATATCAGTGGTGAATCTGTGATTCTGTAGTAGTTTGGTCTCCTGGCCGGTGTAGATATTCCTATCAAAACTAGCCATCTAGATGGTGTGATTATTGCATGTAACGTAAGAGTTAATCATCTAAACTACATCTTTCAGTAGCATGTTTTCAGCAATCTCATGGGCGGTAAAGATGTAGTCTACCTGCTACTTCTTTTATAACCTCAACCTCATGAAAGACAGAACAGTTTCTAGTACCTTAAAGTGTAAAGAATAGGTAATGCACGGTAAGACCCAAGTTAACTAAACATGGTTAGCATCTAATAGTCGTAATTCTTGCCTTGAAGACTACTATGGTGCCTTAGATTTCTCTCCAACTTTCAATACATGCAGTTGCACATTTTGAGCCCTCCCGCTCTCTGGTAAGCATCTGGAGTTCAACAAAAAACTATACATGCCAAATAAACCAGAAACCACAATAATGTGCCATTTTCCAAATTTTAAAACATACTGAGGAGATGCAGTCCGGTTATGAAACTGTTAGGGACGTCCAGTTATGAATCACCTAGTACAGCCCATCCTGTTGCTGGCGAGCGACTAAGAAGTGCTTGTCCAGTTTTTCTATCCTTTTGACCATTTATTTGTAGTGCATTCTGTCGATGTTGTTGAACCTTTTGGAGAAGAGGAAGATGCAGATATGAAAATTTGTTTTAATGCATTGAAGAACTCGAGTAAATTGTTCTAATGATACACTTTCAATATGTTTGATTGGTCAGGGTGTTCTCAGACCCTTTTCCAAGTTAAGACATAGATGTTACATTGTGTTCTGAACTTGGTCTGAAGTTTTAGTTCTTATTTTCGAGATGTTGCTCACCAATCTTCTTGATTTGGTGATAGTGATACTCAATGTGAGATCTTGCGTGAATGTGTAGAAGTTGAGGCCACAGTATGTTGCATGGGTGAAAAGGGAAGAACGAATTTCTATGTAGAAGTTAGCTTTGCATTTTATTTTGATTTTACTCATTCTGTAGATTTTATGCTATTGCATTGGTGCAGATGAGAAGTAAACGAACAATTTCTTGGGCTGCTGGAGAACTCTAGCCGCCCCTTTTTTTGGAAGTTGTAGAAAATAAAAAATAGCGTTGGAGGCAGAATTTTGGATATACCTCGTCAAGTTGCACCTTGAATATATGGAGTGGAGACTCAAACTTCTGTTGATAAATGGACCAAGGATGGATATAGGCAACAAGAGGTAGTTCATATAACAGATTCTTGCACAACTAAAGGTCCGAAGTTGAATCTCCCATGGAATTCTGTGATTGAAGTGCGTATGTTATTCAAATAAAATGCGACAACTTCACTTTTGATTCTTGATACCCAAAGAAGATCTAGAGTCACTCAACTCACAAGAGTGAAGTCTTGAGTTCTTCTACCACTTTCAGATTTTGAGCTCAAATATGTTGGTCCTTTCAGAGATCAGTCCAGTGCAGAACTTGCAAGTGTTTTTAACTCCCGATTTTTCTTTGTTATTGGTTCACTCATCTCTCGCTTCTCTTGCTGTCAGGTCATTCTTTCATTCTTTTGTCTCATTTGGAGTCAATTGTTATCACAACAACGTTGCTGAATGCAGGTGGAGTATCGCCCCAGTTCGTCGATTGTCCAATGCAAGCGGCTCATGGATGAGTTTGTCCTCTTAGTAAAAGAAGAAGTGTCCAAGAAGTCACCCCTCAGCCTTTTTGTTCCTGCTGGACCAAACTTTTCGGAATATGGGCTCTCAGACAACTACACCTCACAGCATACTGTAGCCCAATATGTTGCTCTATTAACCCAGCTGGACTAACCTCCCATTTCGGAGATGATGAGAACAAGCGAGGTACATACAATGCTATCAGTTTTTGGCTGAATGAACGATTAGAATAGTTGTATGCTCCATAGAGTCGATAGCTTCCCAGATACAAGGGTTATACCTAGCAGATGTCAAGAATGTACAGTCTGTTTCTTTACAATTTCGATTACAGAGTTTGTTGAACCGGATATTAGACATACGCTCTATTGAATCTACTGTTTTTCAAATGTAATTGGTGTTACCTGGTTTTCTGTCTATTAAACTTGAGTTTGTTCTGTATAGTCGTTAGACCATTGTTTCATGTTGTGGTCTCTGTACGCTTTACGTTGTTTACTTTGTTACAAATGTCATACTTTGGTTATCGTGGTTGTTGTGTTCGACACTAATCTTGAAAGAAGTAGGTTCATGAAGACTGGTTTGCTGTCTGGCATCTTGATGTCGGATTATACGAGCGTGAAAGAACAGGTGACGGGTCATTCTCATTTCTGTTAGAGGGGGTGGGCTGGGATCTGATGGGTCTTGCATGATTGACTGTTGTGCTGGCTCTGAGGCATCTGACTTGCCCTTAAACTGAGGTCAGTTTCCTTCCGTTCATCATCGCAGTCTTCCAAGGGGCTCCTTGTGCAGTTACTTATCAAGCTACGACAATGAGGCGACCACGTCTGTTCAACCTTTGACCTCTGCTTGTGCTTCATTTTGCTTCATGTTTTCATTCACGGGTGATGTTCCATGTCCTGTCTCAATCTGCTGCATTCGTTAATCGTTATCATTTGTGTCTACTTGACTCGTTGTTAAAGCGACCAACCATCATAGTTTTGGATTTTAGAAAACTATTTGCATCTCTCGGTGCTTTGTTTCCCTTTTCGATTCTGTGTGATGGTTGGTATTGTACGGTTCCGTCATTGGAGCGAACCAATTCTCTTTTCCAATTTGCTTGATGGATTCAATGTGATCACTTTTTTTCGTGCACAGAATCAGAGCTGCTGAATGTAGAACTCAAGTAGTTGAAAGAATTGAATCCCATAGAAGTCCCCAGTTGCCCTTCATTTCTCCACTCTTCAGGAAAAAATTGAATTCCAAGACCCCATTTGTTTTGCCTCATTTATCAGATACTTGGGTCGTTGCCTTAGATTTCATCTCAGCAACAGAAAAAGGAAACGTGATGCGATATGGGAAAAGCTCTGCGCTTGTCGTTTGTCTTAAAAGCGCATCTTCTGTTTCTTTGAGTTGGTTGCCGTAGAAAACAGGTCGCTACTTTACATCTTTGAATCGTTATTTCATCTTTCATCGGTCGTTTTTGGATCGTGATTTGGCAAGGAACATCGCTATAGTCAGGTGACACGGTCCATTTCACATGATTGTCTCGTCATGTCGCCTGATTCGCCTGATTACATTGGGCGCTAGAGGTTCTCCATGGAAACTTGATGACCACCTTGAACATGAGCTTCGACGACGTTGGGGTTGTACGATTCAAACCAAGGTGTTTAGTCACGGCAATGCAGTGTGGTCATTACTTATTTGGGATCAATAGCGGTAGCGACTATAGTCAATTAGCATATGATTATCATCAAACAAAGATTGACTTTATAATAGCCAAGACACTGTACAAATGGCTAGAGAGCGTAGACCTGTGAATGTCACGTGAAGGTAGAATGGGGTCAAGCTGGTGCAGGTATGCACCCGCCTCACCTCATATATGATCGACAATCGACGTGGACCAGCTGCTGCACCAGAAATCAAAGCATGCAGCAGGCACGAAACCTTACAATTACACCATGACAACGATCGAGCGCTTTTCCCTCGCCTAAAAGGAAATATTACGAACACGTTTTGGTTCTTTCTCAATTGTCAAAACGACAAATATTAAATGGACGGCGACGGTGACACTTTCCATCGAACGGATGAGCTTTTTGGAACTCTGCGATCGTTCGTACAGTGGGTCTAAAACGACACGTTGGTCCCGTTTTGGTGTCCATTCCTTGAAGATGAACCTACTTCATAAAGGTTATTAGGTTAATAAGACATGGTTGATGTGAATAAACAATCATTAGATAGACCGTGATCTGAAAGATGATCGGCCACTAGTGTTGAGAGGTAGACTGCTTTGGACTAGTTACGCTGACTTCTATATGATGATTAGAAGTCACAAATGGTGCAAGTCCTGAATTCTCAGGCAATCAGATTTGTCCGCAAATACATATTCCCTCCATCCTATATTTATTGAAACATTTTAATCCGATAAGAAAATTTATACGAAAATTAAATTTGCGTGGATTTTGATGAAGAAAGAATTATTTTTTTGTGATAATAAGGTATACTGTAATACTTGTGAGAGAACATAATTGGTGTATTATAACGAATGAGATTGATTTGATATTTTTTTTATATTAGAAAATTACCAAAAGAAGAAAGATTATAATTTTTTAAAATTGATCAAATAAAAAAACGTTATCATTAATATGGGACGAAAGAAGTATATGGATATCGATATCTAATACTCCATGGTGCAGGTTGAGACACAGACCTTGGTTGCAAACCTCTTACCGGGAATTATTCTTAACGGCTGTTCCCATATCTGTTTTTTTCTTTTGTAAGATTTAAATTCGAAACCTTATTTAAAAGGGATCAGATTCCGTTGCCCTTGATATAATAGGATGCTGGTGTGATTGCCATATTTATTTATGAATTGTTTGAATTCAGTGATTATTGCGAGAAGAAATGACATTTAATGGGAGAGTAATTAACAGAACTGTATAATAGTAGCAACTAGTTTGTGTTTGTAGCTCTCCTTTCAGAAAACGACTGATATATACTTGAGGAGGAGGATCCTGCACTCTGAATCCAGAAGCAAAGGCAATTCTACAGCCAAATGCCACACCCATTTTTGCGATCTCTGCTTCGGCAACGCTTCCACTTTTGACAATTTTTCCCCAACCTATTTAGCATAGTTTGAGCATTTAAAACCACCACTAGCAATCTATCATGATCGGATGGATCAACGTGATTCAAAGCTTTGTAATTTGACATGAAACAAAGAGGACCCCAGAAAATGACTAGATGCTCGATGGTTTTTTGTCATATTAGATATTATAGTCTTTTCCTGTAATGGGGAACTTCATATCAAGGTTGCTAGATGACACCGAAATAAATTTAAGGCAACGGTGATAAACCCATATGTTGCTATATGTAACGTCTCGGTTTTCATGTCTTAACGACACATGGGCATTATGCAATCACGAATTCAATCCGTGACAAGGCCTAGTAACCTGGACAGACTTAGAGGTATAGAAGATAAGAAAAACCAACGATCCAACGGATCCAAAAATGGATGTTTTATGCTCGATCTTAACAACTCAAGGACACACATATACTATTTTATTCTTTTTTCATTATTTTATGTCATTAAGATAATGAAACCAAACCGTACGTACTCGTATCTTTTTTATTTAAGCATTTAAGGGTCGTTTTCGTTTATTTTTCGAGAAGGTATATATGTTATAATGATGCGTATTCTAACCAATTTCAATCCCAATACCCCACGTCACATATCAAACATGTAAAATAATCATCTTCGGTCTCGATCCTAATGTGAAGCCTTATCATTACCATCTAATCCCCCCAGGGTGTATTTAGTACGCCCTTTTAGTACATAAAGCTCGTGATTAAGTATAATTCATCATATCACCACACCAAGCATACACATATATAACGAAATACACCGATGACATTTTAGGATCATAATTAGCATTAAATAGTATCTCATAACCTAATGCATACACCCATGCATATATTATCGAAATCCTAGTTCCGTTATCACCTTAACACATCAACCAAGCAAACAAGCATATCATCGCCCTCCTGACGGTACCCTTCTCATCATAATCATCATAACACATCATATTGATGAGATATTAAGCACGAGACAGATCAATAGGGGATAGGTTATCTTTGAAGCGTGTATAATTCTAGTTTGTCTTAGAGTTCAAGAAACCCTAGGAAACCCTTACATCCAAGACCTGCCCCACTGCTCCCCTGCTCTGTCAATTTCTTGAGTTACTGTTACCATTTCGGATCACCGAAAAGACCGTCGGAGATGCTAGTTTCGTCGAAAAAGTTTCGTTAAGGTGCTTTAAGCTTGTTCACGTACAAATTTCGATACCTAAGACACCCAACGCCATATCACCGATTGACGTACTATGTCTATACTTTGAGTCTGATATGTCATTGGAGTTATCTTTCGAGTCAAGTCATACACTCGTGGTAATAAAAATAAAAAGATATGAAAGATATGAAGACGTATAAATAAAAGTACTGTTATGAAAAGATACGGCGTCCATATTTTTCTATAAGTTACAAAAATATTTTACTGAGACTCACCGATTCGTCATAGTCAAGAAAGTGTCCTGCAAATGAAACTCATATACTCTAAATTATTGAGTTTTATACTCACGGTTTATATTTTTTGTTTGTAGAAAATCAACAGGTTGATAGAATCTAGGAGAGCGAGGACTGCATGCATATAGCTTATCACGCCTTTCTTTAGACTAATATATCAATTTAGGTTTATTTTGATTATCATGTAACTAAGCTGATAGATTTTGACTTACTGAAAACTTATTGGAATTTAACTAAAAGCTTACTGAAAGTTGACCGAAGATAATATGTAATGTGACTTGTTATATTTTGGTTATTGAAAATAGACTGTATTTTTGTGAAGTAAATGTTACTGTCACAATTGTATAATATGACTGCTTAGTTTATTTTTCTTGTCTTTTATACCTTTAAATCCATCCGGATTACTTGAGGTTGTGATGGACTGGATTCATGCCCACGCGTCTTCAAGACATGGAAGCGGGGACATTATAGCATCAAAATTAATGTATGATAATGGGTTAGAGGTTCAAAATAAGGCCCAACACCTTAAGCCAAGAACCTACGAAGAATGAACATATGACACGTTATGTTGATAAGATCAGAATCTGAAAAGGCTGACAAGATTGAAATCCAAAAAAATTGAAGAAAATAAAATGATAAATCGAAATAAACTGAACAATGATATATGTGAAGTTAAAAAAATTGACAATATTATATTTTGATAAAGATGAAGTTGAAACTGTAATCGAAGATACGAATAAGCATTATTGATAATTATCACATATTAGTCTTGACAATATTATAATCTGATATATTTTAATATTTTTATGAAATATGTCTTTTATATTTAATATTACTCTTATTTTATATATATTAAATTATAGATTTCAAAAAGTTAGTATCGAAAACATAAAATGTCAAGAAAGTAATTCATGCTTTCTGGAGTGTGCACACAAGCTGTGGGTTTGAGATTTTTTCACACACAAGGATACAGGTCTGTTAAAAACGCAGGGCTGTCTTTTTTTTGAGTAAAACATTATAACGCCACGATAATTTATTTATAAAAATTACGTGACGTCACTATCGCTAGACCGAAATCCATAGTAAGGCAAGTTCATAGTAGGGTTTACATTACAGAACACAAGAAAAGGCAGTTATTACAGTCATCCATAACCGTTTGAGACTCGAATACAACATACGTTCCACGTATTACATATAATACAGAAGGGATCCCTGTCAAAGCAATTACTCCGAAACCCCGTCCTCCTCACCTGAGCCTACACGAAAGACAATCAAAAAAGAAACAAGAAAACCCGTGAGCAAAGATGCGCTCAGTAGATCCCGGATACTGCCGTGGATTGGACGTCATGTACTATAGCTCTGTTACCTGCCATAGCACGTTCCAATCGGCAGTATATTAAAACCCTTTTTTCTCTCTCATTGTCACTTCATTCGCTCAACTATTCTATTAACCTTTTTTCTACGACCTTATCTTATATTATCTTGTCCAGTTTTTTGATTGATATTGACCCCATTACTGACACCCATACTGTTTTGATATTTATCCTTACTATTAGACCTCACAACCGAAAAGGGGATTAGTTAATTCCCGTCTTCTTATTCTCACACGACCTTAGAATACTGTGGGGTACCATTTCTCTCCCCCCATGCGACCAAGAGTAACCGAAAGGTCTCCGCCCTTACCAATGCGACCATACATCTCCCGGGGTACCATTGCTCTTCCCCCATGTGACCAAGTATAATCGCAGGGTCTTCGCCCTTATCAATGCGACCATATATCTCCCCTCATACGACCAAAAATAACCAAAGGGCCTCCGCCCTTACCAATGCGACCATACATCTCCCGGGGTATCATTTCTCTCCCCTCATGCGACCAAGTATAACCGAAGGGCCTCCGTCCTTATCAATGCGATCATACATCTCCCGGGATACCATTTCTCTCCCCCCATGCGACAAAATATAATCGAAGGGCCTCCACCCTTACCAATGGGACCATACATCTCCCGGGGTACCATTTCTCTCCCCCCATGCGACCAAGTATAACCGAAGGGCCTCCGCCCTTACCAA
>JAOVYX010019639.1:0-18180 GCA_035668315.1 Drosera spatulata | reverse complement strand
GATCAGTGTGTGTATAATCAGCAACAACCTGATGGGAGTCAGGTATATCTTTTGCTCTATGTAGATGATATGTTGATTGCTGGTAGAAGCAAGGGGACTATTGACAGGTTGAAGGCGTAACTCAATAGTGAGTTCGATATGAAGGATCTCGACCCAGCAAAGAAGATTTTGGGCATGGAGATTGAGCGAGATAGGAAACATGGAGTCTTGACCTTGAGCACAAGACATGGCTTTTGGGTTAATAGATGGGCCCAGTTCACATGTGTAAGTTGTTCAGGCCCGATTTGGGGCAGGTTCTCTCCTCTTGGGCTCTCCCCTGAATCACAACAAGAAGCAGAGTTCATGGCTGTTACGTCAGCTGTGAAAGAGGCGATTTGGCTGAGGAATTTGGCTTCAGACTTAGGTCTGAAGCAAGATAACACAGTGCTTCATTGTGACAGTTCTTCAGCCATTCATCTCACTCGTGATCAGATGCATCATGAGAGGACCAAACACATTGACATCCGTTATTACTTTGTACGGGATGTTAAAGATGTCAAGGTGGTTAAGATTGCGACTACAGATAATCTAGCAGATATGTTGAAGAAACCTGTTCCTGTTTCAAAGTTTCGTCATTGCCTAAAGCTCTTAGGAGTGAAGGGCAGTTAGGTTTGAAGCCTAAATGGAGGTTGCTCGACGACGACAGACGTGATTTGAGTCAAGGTGGAGATTTGTTGATGGTGACTCAAACTCACCGTCTTTGACCAGCCGTCACCGCCTTTGACTAGCTGCCGCCGCCACCACCAGCCGTCGCCGCCTTTGTCCTCATCCAGCCGCCTTCGTCGTTATCTGGAAGAGGAAACTCACACGTCTCTGTTTCTCTTGCTATAAAAGGAAGAAGAGGATTGATGGAGAGAATGATAAGTGCAGAGCAAAAATCAAAGAGAAGAATTTGAGAGGATTGAGGAAGAAAGAAAGCCGGCAGAGGATTTGAGAGTAAGGAGGAAGGAAAGGAACCAAGTGGGAGGAAAAGGAGTCCTCGGGTGGTTTTGGGAAATTTTGAGAGTTACACTATTCACATATACACACAAAATTATATTGAGGGTTTAAGGGATTTGTTTTAGAAATTATTATCTCTATCCCTTATTGTGAGATTCTCAATATTTTGAGTGTAGCTCCTTTTGTATTTTCTTATTTGGTTAGTGGATTTTTCGTCTTCGGCGACCGCCCGTGGTTTTCTCCCGCGAGGGATTTCACGTAAAATTCTTTGTCTCATTTATTTTTGCACACTTATTATTGTTTGTGTTTATTATTAACGGACCCGTTCGTAACACTTATATAAATGAACATAGCCACACAGGCAGGCGATAGATGACTAATTGAAACTAGATGGTGAAGGGGATTTGAGGTTTAGCATCAGTTGAGCAGATCTAATGTGAGTAGCCTAGAATTTCCATGATCGACAATGGGACCTTTTTTTTCTCTTCTTTCTTTATATTTTTTCAGAAATACTTGGATGACAAGTAGTTGAGTCGGTTCCTTGAAGTGGAGCGTGGCAGAATCCCTGATTCTGTTGACGAAACTGATTCTTGAGGTTGGATGAGTGGTGGCTTGACTGCTGTTTCCTCATCAAGTATGATACGATTTCTACAGCTCATCTAACTGTCATGCTGGTTTTTTTTTTTTTTTTTTTTTCTAGTTTCACTGAATGGTTATTCATCTTGGGTTCTTAGACTGTTGGAAAGTAGGAAAATAATCTGTATAGGATGGCTTTTATTTGGCTCATCCAAATGTATATTGGAAGTTCTCTGAGGTTGGTCGACAAGTTGTTTTGAGCCATGATACTTGCATCTGTGGTGGTGCCTAATGAATGGTTTTCTAAACTCATGAACCTTAAGTGGCTCATCCGGTGTTTAAATGGAATGTCTGATTTTGCGAGATTGCATGTATCTTAAAGAGGTTTAGCCTGCGTTAAGCGGTGTTGCTGCTGTTTTTTTCCTTTGCAGATCTGTTCAGGTTTTCTTAACTTCTACTTGACATAGGTTGAAGTACAACGTTTTGTTACCGTTGTTCTTGCAGGCAACTAGAAGTTCCTTGGATATCTGGTAGGCTGAGAATATTTATGTGTTTTCCCCCTTTTTCGAGATGTGGTCTAGCAGAAAAAGCTGCTTACATGTGTTTGTCTTTGTTTTGAAACAGAGCATATCAAATAGGGAAGGCTTAGCATTAGAAGGTGACTGGTATTGTAGATGCTATAGCCTTAGGTAAGTATTGTATGCTGTTCAAAGTAGTGGTTGTGCTCTTGGTATGAACCTTTTTCTCCCTTTCCCCTATCAGCATGCTGCTGATTTCGTGTGTTTTTGGGTAAAATTGGTGCAGGGCTATCCCTTTGAAGCAGCTGTCAGCAAAGAGGCATGATCTTCATGTGATCACAGAATTTCCGCCAGAAGAAAGGTTGGCCTTGTGTTTTTAATCAAGAGGTCTCTTGTATTGACAATTGAAATGAACCTTCCTCATTTTGCTAACTCTTTTGGTTCCCAGCTTTCTTGATGCTGTGCATTTGATGGACAGTGATCTGAATACAGATCTTTTTGTTTCTGGGATGAGTATCGACTCATCAGATTCAATATTTGGGAGTTCCCCTGAAGTCATTTATAACAATGATCAGGGCAGCTGATATGAGGATGTCTAGAATTTAGTAATTATAACAGTGAGCAATTTATATTGATTAGTTGAAGAGCAGCATTTGTACTGCAGTGGATTCTAAGAATTTCATTTTCTTTTCTCTTC
This sequence comes from Drosera spatulata, assembly GCA_035668315.1. Lineage (NCBI taxonomy): Eukaryota > Viridiplantae > Streptophyta > Magnoliopsida > Caryophyllales > Droseraceae > Drosera > Drosera spatulata. Next base: position 15,411 of record JAOVYX010019639.1, on the reverse strand, counting down.
TTTTTCATTTTTCTTTTTTCTTTACGTTTCTTTCCTTTTCTTTCTTTCTTTCTTTCTTTCTTTCTTTCTTTCTTTCTTTCTTTTTTTCTTTTCTTTTTTTTTTTTTTTTTTTTTTTTTTTTGTGCATCCAGGCGTTTCCATTATGAGACAGTGTATTCAAGAATTTCATTCTAAGTAACTATGTATCCAAGTGTTTCATTTCTTTGCACAATTCATTGTCTGTTTTTTTCTTTCCAGTTGTGAGCCTTCTTTTGATTGACAATCTTGCTATAAATCTTTATCTTTGTCGAATATTGTCTCTTCTCATGATTCCTCATATTAGCAAACTGTTATTCCCAGTATTAAAACAAAAAAGAAAGAAACCACGCAACGCGCAGATAACATAATAGTCCCATGAAGAAACACTAGTTGTATACTTCGATGTATTCGCCCATCATTGGACATTGTGGTTTTATGGTTTGAGCCATTCTGACTACTTTCATTACCTCCCAATTTCACAAATTAGTCCACATATGCAATGGTTGTGTTTGGATTTATTTGGTATCATTTCTATTTTTAATTTTTTTTTTTTTTGTTTTGATTGGTGAAAAAAAATTGTTTATTTTCAATTTTTGTTTTTGAAACAAGTGTGAAGGAAGAGAAAATAGAAAATCAAAAAAAAAAAAAAAAAAAAACTGGTTTTTTGTTTTTCGTTTCTTGTTCCATTGAGTTTAACATTCGAGTTCATTTATCAAAAATCATTTTATTCTATAAAGTAATTTCTGATAAGTGGTTAAATAAATGATTTTTCTTAAATTATTTTCCTTTCATTTGTACAAATACATGTTGCATTTCTATTATTTTTAGCTTAGGTTTGTTAGAAGGTTAGTGTTGCTGTCTTTTTGGTGTTTTAATGTAGGTTTAAATTGATTTATATAATAAATGATCGTTATGTCAAATAAAGAACGATGATTTTGAGCGTTAAAGATGTTAAAGAAAGTGATTTTGATGCAAACATATGAAGACGGAGTGATTCAATACAAACATAAAATAGTAATAATAATGTATAAAAAATGCTATTTTGATTTCCTGAAAACAGAAAAGAAAATGAGAGATAAAAAATGATATAAGCATAAAGATAAGGTTATGAAATCTATGGAATGGGATCCCGGTACTCCCTTCCTGTATCATGTGCTGTAGGAAATGAGAGCCATTGGTTCTATTTCTTGAGGGCTCCAATTTCTCTTTCGATTGACATCCAATGGATCATATTAGCCGGGCGAGTCATTTTTGTGCAACATTCCTATATTTAGGAATAAGAAACATGATAGGAGAACTAACCCGAGTCGAAACTTGCCGCGCTTCGCCCTTCTCGCCTTATCTTCTCAGTTCTCCCTCCAAACAAACCACTCAACACAGGAAACCCCAAACCTCTTTTCAAATCCCCACTTCTCCTCTCACCACACCCCAAAACATGGAACAACAAGACCCCAACAAACTCACTCCCCTCTTCCGCCCAATCCCACTCCTGGATCCCACCACCACCACCCCCAAATGGCTCGAAACCGGCCAAATAGTTGCGGGCGGGAGCAATTTCGCGTGCCTGTCGATGACAGGAGGGGAAAATGAGAAGGCGGAGGAGGGAGAGGGCTGTGTGTGCCATCGGCAGCGGATTTGGCGAAGCATCCTCTGGCGTTGTTGGCTATGGTGCCGAGGGACGCGGCGCTGTTTGTTGCCGGTGCGATTGCTGGTGGCGCTGCCAAGAGCGTGACGGCCCCGCTCGACCGCGTCAAGCTTCTCATGCAGGTTTTAGTAACGAATAATTTCAAGTCATATAGGTTTCCTTTGAAGAGATGATGATATCAGTTCTAATAGTATGCTATTGGTGATTTCTAATTCGAAGTAGCAATATATTCAATATGAGCTCTATTCAGCAGAGGACAGATTATATCAACAACGTAACACACGTAAATTTCGTGTGTTATTTGAAGTGTAGTGTAGAACCGCTCTTTAGTAATCAAACATGTTGAGTCATTTATCTGTGGAAATGAATGTAACTTATTTGGTTGCTTCCTTTGCACGAAAGTAGCCGACTGGAATTTTAGCAATGTCATGGAAATAGGGGTGGACGGAACTGTGCCCATTGACTCCAAAGTGGCCAAGGAAGCCTGCTGGCCAATCTGGGATGCTAGTGATGTCTAGACAGATCTCCGAGAATTATTACAAGTCCAGATAGAACTACATATATCCATATATGACTGCCTAGATGAGGCACCAGAAGGTAGTCCAACCACCATGGAATGCCTAATGATTTAAAAATTCTGCATTCTAGTAGTGGTAAGATCCTTGCACAACGAAAATAGGGATGGGTTAAATTTCATTGTTTGCATTGCCTCTCATCAAAGGAATAAAAGAAATAAATAAAGTTTATGCAAGAAGTTCTGAAGTAATGGAAAAATGACAGTCAAGAGGAATGAAAATATCAAACAAATCATTTGACTGAAAATGTTCAGGTCTGACTCTTAGAGCGCACAAAACAGAAGTGAGGAAACTATTTATGTTAATGTTATTGTTATTGGCATCATTCCTCCTTCATGCTATTTATACCGTTGTTTTGGGAGCTTGGACTTCTTTTAATATAGTGCTCATTATGCTCCTTAGTATGTCCTACAAGTTTAAATCCATATGAGCTGAATTAAAGGCTTTGGTTCCTTGCAAGCATAAAAATAAAAAAGGCAACTTTGTTGCATTTTCTATCCATTCCTTCCCCTTCTTTGGTATTGGGCTAAAGTTTTCCCAATAGTTCTTGAAACTTTATTTGGGCTCAATAATAATAATAAGAATAAAAGACCTTCATCTGAGGTAGTTGTATTTCCATAGGATGGGCGACCTGGAATTCCACGGAAAAATCAAAAACTCCGACCCAAACCCACAAAAATTCCTCTCTTCCCCTGAACAAAGCCCATCAACAAACCACCCAAAATTTATCAAATGCCAACATTCAAGATTAGGGAATAAACCCTAAACCCTAAACCCTAAAAAACCCAAAACCTCACCTTGACCAAAATCCCATCAATCAACTCCCATACTCTTTCCCCACCTCACCTTGTTAGGAAGTCACTAGAGTGAATAAAAAAACACTTCTGTCATAAAGCCATAAAGCCATAATAGTAGGTAAGAAACATTCCCGTCAGGAAACTACAACAGTAGATAAAAACACTCGTCATTAGGGAGGCACAACGGTTTATAAGAAGCATTCTCTATCAAAAAGCCCCAACAATAAATAAGAAACACTCTTTGTTAGGAAGCCACAACAATAGATGAGAAACATGCTTTGTTAGGAAACCACAACAATAAACAAGAAACACTCCTAGTCATAAAGCAAAAACAATAGATAAGAAACACTCCCAATCATAGATAAAAAATCCTTTCTCAAGTTGAAACATCTTCAACTTGTGAGGCAGACTCATCAGTAGCAGTAGTTGCAGTAGTTGGCAGTAGTAGCGATACTAGACAATAGTAGTAGTAGTAAATAGCAACAATAGTAATAAAAAGCAACAGCAATAGTAGAAAAATAACGAAAGTCAAGCTATCATTATTGTAGCAGTTCGAAACTCGATTTTTGATGCGATTCAATAATCATTACTAATTGGTTGAGATGTGAAAGCAGAGACTTGTATTTTGGTCCGATGGGGGGCGGATACCACCACCCCGGCTAGTGAAAGCAAACCAGGTCATTCTAAAATGGTGGCTTTGACATCGTGTTATAAAATAAAATTGAAGAGAAGAGCATTATGTATTATTGATGATTGCATGCTCTATATTGATAGAGTAATCAATTTTACAAGATGAAGATTTACACTATAATATCTGAAGAATGATTCTGAAATTGGAAATAAGGATCGTAAGATAATATTTAGTACAATCTTAATAATATACCTTATATTCTAACACACATGTATATGCTTAACTTTAAGAGTTAATTGCAAATCTATTCTATACCATAGTATTATCAATAAAGTAATCCATAATACGTTTTTGTGTAGTTTTTGAATTATGCTTTTCATTTTTGAGATATTTTATGTTTATATAATTGGTTTCTTCCTTACAATTCATAGAAACATAATTTACATATTGCATGTAATATTTTAAAACCCATAGTTTTTACAATGTGTGTTTCATTTTTATTGAGAATAAATAAACAAATATTAGATGCCAATATGAAATTAATAGAATTTTTGTGTGACAATGTATTTTTAGAACATGTTTTAAGCATTTTTTATGAAAATACTTTTTGACCCCTCTGACTTCGCATCCTGGATCCACCACTGATTGAACATTGCATAAGGATAGTGTGTTACTCATGATGTTACTCTTAGGTTCAAAGCTAGTTAGATGAAGTGAAATAGTGTGTCAGCTATGTTATGTGAGCCTAGTTTAATAATCAAGTTTATAGGTAGTTTTATAAGACAACTATTAATCCAACAACGTTGTATGAGTCAAAAAGTTGGCAGTTAAGTAGGAAGTGGAACACGCGCTGAAGATGAGAGTGATTAAGATGAAAATATTGAGGTGAATGTTGATGAAACAAGGAAATATAGGATCCATGATGAAGTAATATGATTGGACCTTATGGGGACATCAATAGAAAATAAGGTGAGAGTCACGGTTATTGTGATATGGGCATGTTAAACATGGACTTGTGGAAGCATTTGTAAGGAAATGTGAAACAATGAACAAGATGCCATTTAGGACTTAGGAGAGGTAGCAGACCATTGAGCAGTTCGAAGGAAGTCTTAAATTATGAGATTATGTGTAATGATCTCACTGAGGTTATTACACAAGATAGAGGTGACTGTTGTTGTCGTGCACATATCCATGTAACGGACCCCTATCTGTTACTAATGGGATTGAAACTTGTTTTAATGTTCGTTTGTTGTTCTTGCTATTACTCGGCTGTCTGTTATCATCTTATAGTTGAAAAGGAAACGAAAAAGTGTCATTTAACTACTTGAAGAAATAAGGTCACCTTGTAGTAGGTCAAATTGCGTCAAATATAAGTCAACTTGCTTATCATGCACCATCAGAAAAATAGGAAACAGAAAAGTCCAAATTTCTATATTTTTCTACCGAAGGTAGTGGGAAAATGGTTGTGTAGTATTGACCAATGAGTGTTGAAATTTTATCAGTTGATATTTCTCGACTTGATTGTGCATTTGTGCTCCACAGACTCATGGGTTGCGGGCTGGATTAGAAGGAAAGAAGGCAATTGGTTTTCTCGCGGTAAATTTTGTTTCGTCGTATATTTTCTTCCTTAGTGCTTGGTGATCTGGTTAGATGACATATTTCACATCATGTATAGCTGTTTCCTGGATCCACAGCGGCAAGACCTCATCATGCATTATGTTACTTTTGACTCTTTTCCTTTTGTTAATTTTCATGCTTGAACTTGAGCTTAATGTTGCTAACTTGAACACGCTTGGCTCTTGGTCTCTCCAAATCAATAGGATTCTATGGACCTATTGTTATCCTGATTCTTAGACCATAATAATGGAGTCAGAATTATCGTAGTAATCCCTAAACCTTAACCCCTAAACCCTAAACCTTATCCTGAGTTTTGCTTGGTTTCTGATTTGTCGGTAGCTCACCTTTACCTGAAATAGTTACCCTGGAGGGAAACACACGCATACCTGTTACTCATGAACCTTGAGGACCACTTACACTGGCCTTTCCAATTTGGCAATCAATTGACGTGGTCAACCCTATGGTACCTTCTGCACTTGTAAGGATCTTGATATTATGACCTGAACTATTCACAAACCTCCACTGACATCCTTGAGGTGGAGCTACTACCTGCCACTAAGGTACTTGGCGAATTGGCTACTGATGACACGGTTGGATTTGATTCAGTGGAGCTTTCATTAGTGGGAGAAGTTTATTTTTCTTTTATTTTCTTTTATTTGTTTTTTGGAAACATGTTGGGAGAAATTCGGAAGACCAGATTGGATGGCTAATCTTATGACAATTTTGGAATAAACGCACAACTGCAAAATCCTCTACTAATAGTGATAGTCTGAAATCTGCTAGTCTGCTACACAAGCTACTCCAGCTGTTACCACCTCTTATGATAACTCAAACCTCACTTTCATTATTGTTTGGCATGATCTACAGCCTACTACTGTCTCTTACTACAATTTTGTCTACTACCTCTACTATTATAACCTACGACTACTGATGCCTACTGCTATGAATGCCTAGTACTAGTTTGTACTATGCACTTGTTGTTCTAACCAGTACTGCCTTTTCATTATGTTCCACCAATCCGATTGAGTATTCCAATGCAAGCTGCAGATAGTTCAGCTTGAGGGAAAAGTGAAAATATTAGAATATCTTATTAGGATTTGATGATGACATTATATTACGTCAGGGTGTTATGTTTAGTTGTTGTTAGGATATTAGATAAGGTATGTCTTTGATTATATTTCTTAAACATCTTATTATATAGAGACTCTAGACATAATCATTGGATGATATGCTAATTGTTTACAACAGTATTTAGGTACAGTTATAATAATGGTGTCAACATTTGTACTGGAGAGTGAGCTGGCCGAACCCTAAAGATTATCAATTGCCATACAAGCTGACCGGACTAGTGACTGTACCATGAATGCTTTGATGGGCGACTTGTCACGGTCTATGTTTTTGGACGTTGCAGTCCGCAACCAAGCTAGATCATATGCTGAGCCTGAGAGATGTACAACACTAAGGGTTATGGTAAAACGAAAGGAGCATGATGTGAGGCACCTGTGCCTTTTGGAACCCTACCTTGGAGTCACACGTCTTATGATGATGAGCATTTTGTAGGATCTGAGTGCAGAAGAGCTCAACTAATGTTTTCTTATAATGGTCACTTAAGACCAAGTTATAGCCGAGCAATCATTTATCTCTAGCAACATGGCTTAAGCTTTTGGGCCGGTGGATGGCCAGTCCTAAGTTGCTTCTTGATGGAATACTTCTGGATTTGGATTGTTTGTGGGCTACATAAAGATTCTTCATTGGAATGTGTATTTTCAGCTTTTTCATGATAAAAATGCATGGAATTGATTCAGCTCTTAAGCTTTGGGTATATTTGTGACGAAGTTTTCCTTTGCAAGTTAGTGTTCTAAAGTTGGTTAATAGAAAGCATCATAGCTGAGTAACCAATTCATGTGTTATGCTACTATATAATACAACTGATTAGCTTGAAATGGGAAAACAAAACTAAAGCATCCTGACATGGTGAACTCTTTTTGTAACCAATGCATAATGCCTCATCTTTTGTGTTTTTATCTTGTATGTGGTTGCGTCCTTCCCTTCTGTCTAATGACCATTGCCTGAAATCAATTTGAAGGCATTGATGCTGATACAAAAAGAGGAAGGTATTAAAGGATACTGGAAAGGAAATCTTCCACAGGTATTAAAGGATATTGGAAAGGAAATCAAGCCTTTATCCCATCAAATGGGGTCGGTTATATGAATATGATGGCGTCACAAGTCGTATTCATGTTGAGATATCCAACTGGACTTTTCTGTACATGGCCTTTAAATCCTTATTCTTTTTTTAGACCAGCAATATGAATTGTTGTCCTTTTCAATTATATGAGTCATTGATTTGTGCAGGTGATACGGATTATACCTTACAGTGCTGCTCAACTGTTTTCATACGAAGCTTACAAGGTGGTATCTTATCATGTCTGATGGTTTGGGAAATTTCTGACCTCTTATAAGCTGACCTGTTCCATCTTTGGGTTATCAGAAGCTCTTCCAAAGTAAAGATGGTGAACTCTCTGTCCTTGGGAGATTAGGGGCTGGTGCGTGTGCTGGGATGACTTCAACTTTAGTAAGTTACGCTTATCTTTTCTCCGAAGATAGAAGCTGTTGCTATTATTCTTGCTAATCACCTCATTCCTTCAACCTACTTTACTTTCTCTTTCATCAACAAGACCCTGATTCAAAATTCAAATCAATGAAAGCAAGAAGATAACAACTGAGTTTCGAATGGATTTTTCATTTGTAGGACTTCCGTTTTTATAAGCATGACTCACTGAACACATTATTTTATTTTCATAGAGATGGATCTCTTTCTGTTCTTTTTGGGATTTTGGCATATTAATATCTCAAGTTATCCATCTTTCAAAAAGAAGAAAATGAAAAGAACCTTAAAATACGGTATTTATATTCTGACCTCCCAAATTACATTACATTTCCAAGGGAGCAGTCGCTATCCTTGGTACATCTACCTTTTTTTTTTCTTTGAACGCTTATCCATTTTATTTTGATGAAAAATGGGTGGCAACCCCTTAATTGGAAATTTTTAAAAATTTTAGTTGCCAAAATGGAAGCACCATACTTTCAGGTGTGCTTTTCTTCTTTCTTTTTCTTTTTTTTTTCTTTAATTTTATTATTATTTATTTAAGATGACTATTTTGGATTACTTCTATGGTCAAAACCTTCTTTCTGTTGGCCTTTGATGTGTGGTAAATCATCTATTTTTTTTAGGTGACTTGCATATTGAGGTTGAGATTAGCAGTTGATTCAGGGCATCGAACAATGTCTGAGGTGAGATCAATTTTATTTATTTGATGCTTACTGAATTCAACACATAAGAGCTCACTTTCTCAGCTCAGGATGACACTGTGCTCCCCGGCATCATTATAGTGATGTCATCTATTCCCTGAAATCTATACCATGCAGCAGCAAGATACTTTATTGTTATCTACCATATAGAGCCATGATCATGTTAATACAAGTAGAACTTCTAAACTAGCTCTATAGTCGGATTTATTTTTCTGACGAATTTAAAACGTGCTCAGCTTCTTGCAGATTGCCCTGAATATGCTTAGAGAAGAAGGAATATCCTCTTTCTACAGTGGCCTTGGGCCTACATTGCAGTGAACTTTTGCGTCTTTGACTTGTGAGCTTATTTGCGGTGGTATTTTTTCATGTCTATGGTAGAAGAGTGCATTGTGTTTATATTGCTGGTTGAATTTTGCTGGATGTTATACGGACAGGCTGAAGAAGTTTTTGCCAGAGAAGTACCAGAAGAGACCTGAGACATCTATAGTCACAGCTTTGTTATCCGCTTCACTGGCTACGCTGACATGTTATCCCTTGGACACTGTAAGAAGACAAATGCAAATGAAAGGCACTCCTTATAACACAATCCTCGATGCCTTTGCAGGTGTATATCTCAAATTATCTGCACTCTTTTGGACTGCTTCATGGCCAATCGTTAATGATCTTAGTCTTTGTTCATCTAATATGATGTGTAGACTTCTGTTTAGCCAAATTAACTGATACTAGCAGCTCCTGAAAACTAAACACATGCCCAAACTGACAAATAGGAAGTCAATATAGGACTTTTTTTTTTTTTTACATCTGGTGTTCCTATCACGTTGGAGGATTCCTTCAGATTAGCTGTCTGATTGGAAAATATTATATCGTGTTGTAGTAATGCCTTTTCGTGGTAGTTGCCAAGTTCCTAGCTTAGCATGCCAAAATACTTGTCCTTTCCCTTTCTATTTTCTGCTGTTGTGGTGTCGTTGGGCATCCTTCTAAATGAGCCTTCTCTACAAAGGTTGTGCTTTTATGAGTATATGCTAAGTGGTATTGCAGAATGTGTTTTGTGTGTGTGTGTGTGTGTGTGTGAGAGAGAGAGAGAGAGAGAGAGAGAGAGAGAGATTTGGAATGCCTGTTTTGTATCATCTCTGGATTTACCTCTAAGATATGGCCTGTTTTGTGCTTTTATGCCCGAGTATTACGGGGTTGCTTTTTAACACCAACAGGTTAGATAAATCTCTACAATTCCCTTCCATTAAGAGATTTATTTTAAAATATTTGTTGTTTACTCCCACTTTAGAAATCATAGCTTGTCTGATTATCACCTTGATTCAGTTCTTAACTTACAAAAATTATAGGAATGCCCTGTGTCTGATGAGTGATGCCACAGCGTCATTCCTTCTGAAATTTCCTTACTAGGAGCAGAGTGTTTCATATGAATATCTTCTTCAGGTGTTGTGGAACGAGATGGCTGGGTTGGATTGTACAGAGGGTTTGTTCCCAATGCATTAAAGAGCTTACCTAATAGCAGGTTCGTTGCAACAAATTCCTTATCAAGTTATCATGCTGCTTCTCCTAGTACCAAGTTGCTTGTCAATAACTGTGGGAACAGTTAGTCTGCTAATATGAGATGCCAGGTTTGAGTTCGACTTGTTTTCTGCTGCTTAGCAAGTTAGCGGCAAACATATTGGTTCATTGTTAATTTTCTACCCTAAGGATGTATCATCCAATAGGAACTGAGTCATGAGATACCGAATAGAACTTATTCTCCCTTTCTAGCAGAGCTAGTGTAACACAAATGACATCTTCCTTGCACATGTATATGTGTCATTCTGTGTTCTTTCTATTTCTGTTCCGTGGTCTTATGTTGAGCTGAATGTATTTTTTACCATTGCTGTCTCTTCTTTGTTGGCTTTGCACTTTGCAGTATCAAGCTATCCACATTTGATACGGTCAAAGGTTTGATTGCTACGGGAGAGAAAGAATTGCAGAAGATAATGGAAGCGAATCGAGCGAAACAAAAGCCTAGCTAGCTGTTCCATGCGATTCTTTTTTGAGGGGAATGATGCTTGTAGCCACCGTGTTCTATATCATCGTTAGATGATTTTTGCAAGTCGTAGCCATAGATTCGTTAGTCTTCTTTCATTTATTCTCTCACCCTCACCACCATATTTTGAATAGGCTTGCTGTGAGGCCTCTTTGTTTATCATTTACCTTTCGCATCAGCTGGTGTAGTGTCTGAATGCAATACGACTACGTCGAGACCTCATCCCTCTGTAAGCCAACACAATACAGAGGTTTCCTATTTTCTTGAAAGGCTAGCAATAGCATTGTGCCCTGGATTGAAGAATACATGTCTTGAGGGCTGATAGCCATAATTTCATTGACAATAGTTTGTTATGTACAGTTATTTGATTGGTCACTGTTTTCGCAGCCATGGATTACAAAGTTATCAAGTTGACAATTCTTGGAAGTGCTTCGAGAGATAGTGTTAACAGTGGCTTGAAAATGAATTGTGAAAAGCTTCTTTGTGGGAGGATAGCGGGCATGCATCTTAGTGTTAACAGTTAGTTTATTATTAGGGTTATAAGTGTCATTTAGATGGAATTGAAAGTAAAAAAAAGAATATGGTATGGATATTCTTCGTCGAAATTGACGATTTTTCCAAACACTACATATAGTCCCCTAAACGGAGAGGGGTTAAGTACATATCAAGTACAAGATGTTCATGTGTCGAAAGGAAGAAATAATGATAACTATAAAATTCTTTGTTACTTCGCAAAACTAGAGTCAAATAGAGAATGAATTCAGTGTACGAGTCTTTCGGTTTTTGGCTTTCGGCACATAATCATCACTTCAAAATCTCGTGGCTGCTGTCTATAGAATTGAGGCAGTATCTTAGTTTCCACTCATCACTCAAATCCCTAATACCTCCATTAATGAAAAATCTCATCTTCTTATGACTTAAATCATGTTCAAATTCAAAAGACGTATTAAATTCTCTCGTTCCTACTAGGTTTCCCCTTTTCTTGCTTCAATTTCAAAAATAATTACTCCCTCCCTCCAAGAAAATTACAATATCTTTCTTAATTTGTCCATAAAAAAAAATTACAACGCTATCTCATTTTGAAAATTTTTTTTTGTAAAAATACTCAATTATCCTCATTATTTATTTTATATCACATCATCACTCTCTACTATCATATTTTCTTTCCTATTTTTCTCTCTCTTATATCCTAAGGCCTTATTTGATACGCAGATGGGATAAGATAGAATAAATAATCAGAGGATTATTGATCACGTCACATCCTGTCTTTCACAAGTTATGTTTGGTACAAATGAGATTATGAGCTTAAGGTTCAACAAAAGTCTATTTATGCTACATTCGTGTGGCGTGCACGGCTATAGAGTTAGGCGACATTCGCGGGTAGAGGAACGGGTGGTGGACGATCGGGCGATGGCTCGGGGTAGCGACCGACAGTCGATCATTGATGGTGGTCGATGGTTGGCGATTGGCGTCGACGATCGTTAATCGGACAACGGTCCACGGTCGACGACCGGGGGTTTGTGAGGTTGTCGTTCTGTGATCAACGATTGACGGTCGTCGATTGAACAGCAGTCGATCGGGCTGCATCCGGGGATGGCGGATGGCGGCCACGATCGGCAGTTGGAGGTCAGCAATCGGCGATGATCGACAGTCGGGGGTCATCGATCATCGGTCGGCGATCGACGTTGGGTGGTGGGTAATATCGGGGGGTGGTTGGACGAATGACAACGGTTTAATAGAGGTGTTTAAATAGTTATCCTGACAGATAGGATTAACAATGCCATGGGGGAAGTGAGATTGATTGTGAGGGGATTAAATAAGTTATCCCACTAGATGAGATCGGTAATCTAATTGTTATTTTTTTTTTTTATCAAACATGGGATTAACAGGATTTGTTATGCAATCCCTCTTTATCCTAGGTACCAAACATGGGCTAAGGGTATCTATATAAAATAAACACAAAACATCACTTTTGCTTAATTAGCGTGTAAGGATCGCATGCTGCTATTTTTATTGGATGGAGAGAGCATAAGATTTTAATGACTCCCCTGGGAATGGAGACCCAATCATGAAGAAGACTCAGGCGTTGGTACTCCTTTAATTTTTCAAAAAACAAACTCTTTCGAAGAAGAGAAAGGCAAGAAAACTTTTGACGACAATTGGAGCTCCTTGTCTTAAAGATCGGACGACGGGAATACAACTGAGTCACAGAAGTGAAGATTGATATGGCGGTTAAGGAGTAGAGATGAGGTGAATTTAAGGGTGAGAGGAAAAGGAGATGGGTGAAAGTCCCGAAATAGCTTGTTGTGAGATTAGAGAGGAAAGTGAATAGTTTTTTTTTTTTTTCAAGCTTTACTGTTAAACTAACAAATGTTAGTTAGACAGTAGAGTTGCTCTTAACTTACTGCAATAATATAGAACCTTATTGTAGTAACTTTAGTGTCTTTTAGTTTACTGTTGGTTAAAATTGATTAATAGTAAGGTTAAATGTAATGAAAGTACCAAAATAAAAACACAAAGATTTTTATACGGGTTAGTGTATATAATTAAAATACGATTATATCTCTTAATCCAATCTTTCCTTGATTATCAGAGTGATAGATCAAGAAGATAGCACTACGTGTGATTGTTTTAGGCTCACAATCAACCTGTCATTTTACAACGAGTAAATGACAAAACAAACGGATTACAAGATCTTTGTTTCTCCTCAATAGTACTTAAAACAGCCTCTTGGAATTGTCTGTTTAACACTAGTACTATTCAACACTGCTTTCAATAGCTGACTCGGATCTTCAACTATCAACTACTTCGATAGTTCATTCGATGTCTTCATGCACTTGTCTTTCTTTTCAGAATAAAGGAGATCCAAGAATCTCATCGAAATCTTGGGCGTTGTCTCTCTATTCATAAACAATCCCAAATTTTTAACAGGTGTTAAAGTCGTCTTTTTTTTTTTTTTTGAAACGTCACTTTCATGTCATCCTGTAATTATATTTACACACCCGTGACCTCTGGTGTAGATGCAAAGAAATACGCTGATACAGTACAGACGAAACAATGAACTTTAACTTCTTCTGAACCCTTCTATAGAACTCAGTCTTACTGCTCAATAGCCATGCTGCAACAACCTCACAGAAGCAATTCAAGATCAACATGTATGTATTTTGTACTATTGTATACGCATAAATATAAGTCTCATTTTAATATCAAATCGCATCAGATCGTCCCGTAACATGTATTATGTTAAAATATATAACTTACATAATCATTGATGTTTCACGATAAATTTATAATAAATTACGATTGATTGTCGATATACGCGTATCAAAATTTACATCGATAAACGTGCAAAGTCAAAAAGATACAAAATTTATGGGATAGAGGGAGTACTTTAAAAAGTGAGAATCATCATTTAGTAATAGTTTGAGAACTTAATTCCCAAAAAGTTACATGATTTTAAAATTTATCTTTAATATTCCTTTCTATTTTATTCTTTTACATGTGCAAATATTTTGTTTTCTAATTCTATGTGTATGATTGACAATTTCCTGCCGAATCACTCTTTTGAAATTTAATAATCTTTCCGTTTCAAAATTATTACAATATTTAGACTTTTCGCACATGTTGATGTAAAGTTTGATATACGTAGAACGACAATCAAATGTATTTTTTTATAAATTTATTGTGAAATATCAATGATTGTATAAATTATGTATTTCAACCTAATATATGTTGCGGGACGATCGGACCTGATTTACTATGAAAACAAGACTTGTATTCATACATATAAAATAATACAAAATTTATATAAAAAATTTTCCTAGGGTAAATGTTTTCAAAAATATTGCCCAAAACATATAACCTACACAAATAATTCTCATTTGATACAATTTGAATTTTGCTCAAAACATACTGCCTCTTCCTGTAACCAAAACTCATCATTTCATCAAATCTCAACCAAAACTCATTAAATTTATTTTTAATCACTCCCATTTGAACTTATATACACAAATTAATCAATTTTCATCCACAAAACATCTCAAATATTTCAATTTCATCTAAACTTGAATACGATCGTTTTGGAAGCCCTAACTACAAAATTATTGTTCCTTTATCATTTTCAGAGATTGAAGACTCTAATCTACATGTTTGGGTTAGAGTAATTTAGTTTTTGGGTAGGGTTTGATTGATTTTTTCATTTTTTTCCATTTTTTATTGGGTTCGTTGGATTTGAACTGACGTACTGTTTTGCTTGGATACAGTGCGCCAATGTTTAATTCTTTGTTTTCTTTTTAAATTAATAAAAAAAAATCATGTTGGGTACTATGTAATAATATTTTCAATTTTATAGATATCATGTTATAAGTTTTTGTTTTTATTGATTTTTTGTGGTTTTTGGATTTGCCAATGAAACAGTGCACCAGTGTTCATTATTTTTATAAAAAGAAAAATTCATGTTGGGTTATTATGTAACAATGTTTTCAAGTTTATGGATATCATGTTATAATTTTTGTTTTTGTTGATTTTTTGTGATTTTTTTTGTGGTTTTTGGATTTGTTAGATTTGAACTGACGCACTGTTTTGTTTTGTTCTGACGTACTATTGGAATACTACCCATGCTTCACAATCTCAAAAGTGCGTCAACACAACGGAACAAGGTGCATGAATAATTCTGCATTTTTTTTTGATCTTTTTTTTTTTTAAAAAAAGGAAGAAGAAGAAGAAGAAGAAGAAGAAGAAGAAGAAGAAGAAGAAGAAGAAGAAGAAGAAGAAGAAGAAGAAGAAGA
>JAOVYX010019638.1:0-18180 GCA_035668315.1 Drosera spatulata | reverse complement strand
GAAAAAACTTCAGTATAGTCAATACCTTCCCTCTGTGTGAAACCCTTAGCCACCAATCTGGCCTTGAATCTCACATCGTCACCATCGCCTGTTTCTTTCTTTTTGAACACCCATTTGTACCCTACGGTGCATTTCCCCTTTGGCAAGTGAACTAGAGTCCAAGTGTTGTTCTTGTGAAGAAACTCTAGTTCCTCTTCCATAGCTGCAGTCCACTGGGCGCATTCTGAACTAGCGATGGCCTCCTTGATAGATAAAGGCTCATTCTCAACTGGCAAGCTAACAATGTGTGTATATGCCACCAAATCTGAATAGCTATAACGAACTGGGTGTCTAATCTCTCGTCGTTCCCTGTCACGGCTAAGTTGGTACTTTCTATAGAGTGGGTCCCACTTGTACTGGATCTGGTACTAGTGGTTGCACTCGTGGATCTTCTGCTTCTTGAACTGGCTACAACATCAGTGGGAATTATGGAATCTAAGAATTCCTCATCCTGATACTCCACCTCAAATGTCGATCTCTCGACTGCTCGAGTCTGCTCCACCTGTTACTGAATGCTCCCATGTTGTCCAACCTTCTTGGCTAACATCGACTCTTCGTCAAAAGTGACATCTCTGCTGATGACGATCCCAGACGATGATGAATCAGTAGAGTATAATCTGTATCCCTTCACACCTGGTTGATATCTAAGAAAGATGGCCTTCTTGGTCTTAGGCTGTAACTTTCCTTCGCTGACATGATAATATGCAGGACAACCGAAAACATGAAGATTTGAATAATCAGCTGGCTTACCAGACCAAGCCTCATAGGGTGCCTTCATGGATAACGCTGAGGAGGGTGACCTGTTTAGCAGATAACAGGCCGTCATAACTGCTTTAGTCCAAAACCGCTCCTTCAGTCCGGCCCCAATTAACATGCACCGAGCTCGCTCCATGAGCGTTCGGTTCATGCGCTCTGCTACCCTATTCTACTGAAGTGTGTAAGTGGCAGTGCGATGCCTCACAATGCCTTTGTCCTTGTAAAACTTCAGAAATTATTTATTCACAAATTCCATCCCGTTGTCGGTTCAAAACCTGTTGATCTGTATGTCGGTTTGCGTCTCAATCAACTTTAACCATTTCTTGAATGTCTCGAATACCTCAGATTTTTCTTTCAAGAAATATATCCAGACATAACGGGAATAATCATCGATAAAGGTCAAAAAAAATATTTTTTATCTCCCATCGAAACATGCGAAGATGGCCCCCATAAATCTGAGTGTATGTAGTCGAGTGTCCTTTTTATTCTGTGCATCACATCACTAAACAACACTCTTTTCTACTTGCCGAGAACACAGCCCTCGCAGAACCCGAGCTTCTGTGTCTTCAATCCTCCAAGCAAGCCTGTTGAACTCAGAACATTCATCTCCTGATTGACCATATGCCCAAGCCGCATATGCCACAACTTCATCTCAAAACTAATTTCGTCATCACGGACGGACAATGAATTTACAACAGCTGCAACTCCATCCTGTGTTGCACCGACCAAATAGTGCAATCCATCACGAAGTCGATCCTTCAAAGTTATCAAACGGTTCTCCTTAACCTCCATGTCCCCATTCTGAGAATGATAGGAACATCCTTCACGATCAAAGGAACCCAAAGAGATAAGATCCCGCCTCACAGCTGGAACATATCGAACATCTTTCAATGTTCGCACAACACCATCCCACATCCGTATATGAACATCTTCCACACCAAAAATCTTACAGGCAGCATTATTGCCCATAAGGATTTCGCCGCCATTAGACTCAGCAAATGTGACGATCCACTCCCGATGCAGACAAATGTGAAAGGTACAACCGGAATTCATCACTCACTCTGAAGTAGATGCTATCATGGACACCACGACGGATGTAAGAACAGTCGAGACTGTTTGGATCTCGACAATAGCTGCAACTGGGGCTTCCTCCTTTTTTTTGCTTATTCTTTAGTTTAGGACATTTGTTCCTCCAATGTCCCTTCTGATGACAATAGTGATAAGAGTCGGATTTTTTCGAGCTTTTACTCTTCGATCGACCTCTAAACTTATCCTGTTGTCTTCGATCTTATCTTCCTCTGATGAATAGCGCATCATCAGAGCTTGAAGCCCTGGAAGATTCCGAGAGGTGGTGTCTCAGCTGGCTACTGATCAAAGACGTCTTAACGTATTTCAATGACAAAGAATCCTTACTATGGATCATACTAGTCACAAAGACCTCATAGCTACTAGGGAGAGAACACAATAGAATGACCGTCGTTTCTTCATCGTCGATGATGACTCCAACATTTTTTAGACTAACAAGGATAATCTGAAACTCCGTCAAGTGGTTTTCCAATGAGGTGGTCGATTCCTTCATTTTGAAAGAATGAAGTCGTTGTCTCATGTACAAACGAGAAACAACAGATTTACTCATGTATAAGCTGGACAGTTTATTCCAAAGAGCATTGGCAGACTTTTTCTTCAGGACGTTCTGAAAACCGTCATCAGAAAGACATAGCTGTAAAGTCGTACATGCCTTCTTATCCATCTTCATCTTATCTTCGCCTTTCATTTCTGTCGGTAATTCATCAATCCCTTTCAGAACCTTTTCGATTCCTTTTTGGGTTAATAACGCGACGACTTTGACTCTGCAAAGTTCAAAATTATTTGTGCCAACGAATTTTTCCACATCAAATTTCAAAGGCGCATCGCATTGAAAATTTTCTTCGAAAATACTGTTCATACCGGAAACACTGTTCCTGCCGGAGTACTGCTCACGCCGGACACTGTTTTTGAAATGTTGTGTAAACAGTGTCTATGTCCGTACACTGTTCACTGCACTGTTCGAGCATTTTTCATCCGAGAAAAAAATTATTTTCTGGAAAAACGCAAAAAATTAACTCGTAAAAAATATAATTTAAATCTCAAATTTAACAACGTTTGTTCATAAGCCTACGTGGGTGAATCCGGTGTAGGAAATAAGGATTGAAACGTTCCAAGCTCTGATACCAGTTTATTACGAACGGGGCTATTTATTGCAACACAAACAAATAAGTGCGTAAAATAAATGAGACAAAGATTTTACGTAAAAACCCTTTCGGGAGAAAACCACGGACGGTCGTCGACGACGAAGAATCCACTAGTCAAATGAGGAAATACAAAAGAGTTACACAAAACACCAAGAGCATAAGAATAAGAGATATAGGAATGACTCACTCCTAAAACAAATCCCTTAAGCTCTTCTAAATGTGTTTAAGCTTTCACGGTATGTACAAACATTTGTGCTTGTGCTTGTGCTTGTGCTTTCTGATACTTCATGCGTTATATAGCCAAGTAACACACACATGTGATTGCACTTGCACCATATCAATACGGAAACAATACGCGTGGACCATGGATAAAATCATCACGCGGAAAGATCCACACGAAATGATTTGAGGCACATGTTTATAAGACAATCACAGCCTGACTTCAATTCCTATAGTAGTTAGTTGTGTTAGGTGGACCGTAATTGAGTACAAAAACAAAAAAAAAGGCTTAAAGCCTCGACATGATTGACCACATTGTGTAGGGAGCAAAGGCGATAGCCACAATCTTTTGAATCGATTAGGTTAGTTGTCGATCGAGACTAAAGCGTAAACACTCTTTCGTGTTCTTGAAAAGTGACAAGGAAATGGAAGTAAAAACACTCCGTCCCTCGAAACAATAACAATAACAACAACCTTTCAGATATTCCAACAATAATATAGCGTGACAAGAATAAAACACTCTTATCTCTATTGCACATAATAGAGAGCCCACGTATCGCATATTATCTTGCTATGAAATATTAAATTAACGTTTGAACGGAACGCTCTGTGTCAAGGTCTCGGCCGGATCAAGCATTCCATACTCCAAGACCCATTGGGCCCGACGCTTTACTGTCAACATATCCGACCTGGCCCTAGTACGTGGCCCATTAGGCCCAGCTAAGGTCAGGCCCATTAACATCACTGTACTCTACAATCTATTAGTTTATATATATATATATAATGGAGAAAAAAGCAAGAGATAAAATGCCTTTAGCTAAATAGTTAAAAACACTCATCAAAATAACTATAAATGACATTAATCATCGTTAATTTTATTTATGAATATTGTCATTCACTCATGTAAATTATGTTTATGAAATTTGAGATTCATTGATGACACATACGTTTGGAAATAAGATTGTACATTTATGGACTATTTAAATTATTCAATTTTAGAATTTTTGATTTCAAAAATAGAGAGTTGGAATGACTCATGTTTCATATGAGTAGATGATCACATATAATAACGAGTTTTTTAAAAACGAATGTTGTTTATTACAGTTTTATGAGTGTCTTTATCTATTTTGATTAAAGGCACTTCAGTCCCTTGAATCCCATATATAATTAGGACAAATGAAATATGATATTATCATCATGTGTTGTTAGAGATTAATGGATGGTGAAGATTAAATGACTAAAAAATTTCAAAAACAAAAACAGTTTAAAAAAAATACTCCACTGTTGAATGTGTACTATTAAAACACAACTTTTATGTTACTCGCGACAAATTCCTTGTAAAAATTTTCAGATGACTAACAATTTGGATGGCAAACGACATGATGCAGATATATTAAATTTTATGTAATCTAAAAATCTTTATTTTATATATTTTTTTCGCCTGGATTAAGGGTTTAGATTGATTCAGCAAATAATCAAATCTAATATAATTATTAGATTTCAAAATAACAATAATCCTAAATTATAAATAAAAAAACTATTATAATCAAAATCTCATCTATAAGGATGAGGTATTGTGATTAATAACTATATATATACAATCCGTAATTTTATTAGTTCTTAATTTTAATTAAACATATAGCAATAAAAAACAATAACACGCGTGCAGATCACATATTATTAGTTCGATTATTTGTGACAATTAAACAAATACTTTTTAAGGTAGAAAAATTATATATATAATTATATAAAATTTTCAGATGACAAACTATCGAGATGACAAATGACATGGTGACATGGCGGCATGCCGGCGTGACAGCATGACAGGTTATTAAATTTTATTTAAATTAAAAAAATTATTCTTTTATTAATTTTATTCGCCTTAATTACTGGTTTAGATTGATTAAGTAATAATCAAATCTAATATAATTATTAGATTTCATAATAACAATCCGTGCAAAAAAAAATCCTAATCCTAAATAATAAATAAAAAATCATCATAATCAAAATCTCACCTATAAGGATAAGGTATTGTGATTAATAACTACATATACACAATGCGTAATTTTATTATATCTTAATTTTAATTAAACACGTAAACACATAACATTAAAAACAATAACAATATACATGTGCAGATCAGATATTATTAGTTCGATTATGTGTTACAATTACATAAACATTTTTTAAGATGAAAATATAAATAAATATTCTTATATTCATTGGATTATATTTTTTATTTTTTATAATAATCAATTAGGTTAATATCGTTCTATTTTTTGTTTGGTCTCCTTTGATTCTCTGAAAAAAAATACTCCTATTTGATAACTAAGGATAATATATTGAGATTAATAAATACATACTTATAATGCGTAATTTTAATATTTTTTTAGTTTTGATTAAACGCATAATAATAAAAAATAAAAAATAATAAACATGGGATAGTAAATTAGTACTTGTTTAAAAGGGAGTTGGACTTTCTCATCACCAACTAAACTGATCTGTTTTAAGTACCTTTCATAGACCATAGGCTTTGTACTAAAGATAAAATTCCATGAGATTGGGCACTCTAACTTTTCATTGATCCACTTTGTTGAATGTGCCACTTTCTCCAATTTTGCAATTTGATTAGGTGCTTTGCTGACTTGCTACAACATGTTTAGTAAGGGTCATATTTGATTTTACGAGTGATCCTTGACATTGAAGATGAAAACGAAAACTTACTAGTTTTTATGTAGCGAAGAATGAGCGATTTTTAATATTATACGTAAAATTCCTTCAGAATATATGTTTTATAAAATAATTTTCAATTCATACAACACAATAAAATATTTTTCATTTCATATACCTCTTATCTCCCTCCTCAAGCTTCTTCAATCTCCGTATCACACCACTATCATCGCTGCCACCATGCCTCCACCATCAGCACCGCAACCATGTCTCCACCATCACCACATCCCTTCCCAAATTTCTTCAATCTCCATATCCCACCACTCTCATCATGCCTCCACCATAACAACGCGAAAGCCCCCAATTCAATCAAACCCTAATCAATCAATTCGATCCTAAAATCTCTCTTTGAAGATGATTAAGGGGGTATATGTTGTTTTATGGACGAATGAGTCTCGAGTTGTATTACAACTTAGAAAGATGATGTTTTTACGGTATGTTATTTTCGATGATTTTTGTTTGGTTTGATTTGTGGACGAATAATTTTGAACTAACGCACTGTTTTATTTTGAAACAGTACGTCAGTATTTAATTCTTGGTTTTTTCAAATTAAAAAAAATCACGTTGGATATTACGTAATAATATTTTTAATTTTATGAATATCATGTTAATTTTTTGTGGTTTTTGGATTTGTTGGATTTGAACTGATGCACTATTTAGTTTTGTTCTAGCGCATTATTTCAAACAGTGCGTAAGTTCAACGAAACAGTGCGCCAGTGTTTGTTTTTTGAAGAAAAAAAATCATATTGGATACTATATAATAATGTTTTCAATTTTATGGACATCATGTTATAAATTTTAGTTTTTGTTGATTTTTTGTGGTATTTCGTTTTTGTTTTTCGATTTGTTGGATTTGAACTTACGCATTGTTTTGCTTTGCTCTGTCGCATTGTTTAAGGCGTACTGTTTCAAACAGTGCATCAATTCAATTTTTTTTCTTTTTTTTTTATAAATAAAATATCATTTTTTTTCCAAGTTTATGGATATCGTGTTATAAATTGTTGTTTGTGCATTTGAATAATGTTTTTTTTTCAAAAAGAAACAATAGGTGCATTGTTTGAGTGAAACAGTGGGCATGTACGCCTGAGTTTTTTCTTCAGATAAACAAATCGAAACGTGTTTTTTTTATCCCTAACTTCTGTCATGTTGTTCCATGACCTGACGCCTTATTTTCATATTGTAACATGTTGTTCCATATTGTAACATCAATGAATATGATACTCTGTTATAATTATCACAAAATTTATCGAATATATTCATCTCGCTGGTCCGTATGTTGTTCTTTTTAGAACAAAAGTGTAGGATAAAAAATTATTTGGATTTGTTGTTCAAATCAGTGCGTCTCTTGAATTTGTTGAGGTGAATCGAAGTTGCATCTCGATTTGGATTTGACAGTGGATTTGAATTGATTTTGGTTTTCGATTTGGAATCTGAATGGGTTCGATCAATGCGTCTTGATTGTTTGTCGTGAGTTTGGTTTGTTAGTGGTGGGTTTGGGCGCTTTTGATTTGTGATAACAGAAAATTGTATTGGATGAGAATTATTTTTTCGGATTGTACCCATTGAGGAATTTTTTTTATAGTTTTTGGGAATTTTCCCAATATTACAATCAATACGCCATTACCCCACGATAATAGAAAGACTATTGCGGATCGAGATCTTTTCGAGGTCTTTCTTATGACAATGAGTATGAAATTCAAGTACCTCAATCAAGTTATGATAAGAAAAACACAAATGCAATCGTGAGAAACTCGCAATCCATAAACTCACAACAAGAATCTCCACTATATCACGATAGATTTTACAACTCTTTCACTCTCACAAAGATCCCCTTTATGTTTACACTTTTTGTTTTTCATCCGTTCTTGTATCTAACCTATATTACCAAGATATGATTGGAACAATCTTCGATTTAACTCATGTTTATATAGAAAATATGGAACATAAAGTCTATTATGGATTCCCCACACATTAAGTGCAATCAATTCATGAATCTAATCATATGAATTATTCATGCATCCAAGTATACAATGTACCTTAAAATGAAAATGCATGAACCATGTGTAAACATGATCTTCTAGGTGTGACCATGTCTCCTTATTTATGAACAAGTCATCACACATGACAATCAACGCCTAATAGATTCACACAAACTTAATATATCATAGGAATCCAAAATTCATGAATAGAATCAAGTTTCTCCAAGATGAGATTTGATGACACATATCTCAACAAAGACAATAGGAAAACAATGCAACCTAATGGAAGTATATGTTTTTTTTTGTTTTTGTTTTTTTTTTTGAGAAACTAATGGAAGTATACGTTAATGTTACATTCTGGCATTTTTTTATCTAGTTGCACCAATCATTTTCTTGACTCAATGGTCTTTGTTTCATTTCTCGTTAAACCTTCACTTTTGATTAGGCGACACGACATTTGTTTAGGCCAAGAAACGAAAATGGTCATAATAATCCAGTGGAATGCATGCATGATACATTAGTTAGTCTAACCCATTCTGTGCATAAATCCTATCTACCTGTCTTTATAGAAGTGATGAATCATCTTTTTCCAAATAAAGGTGAATAACAAACCAATGAAAAGTAAAGAGGGTAAAAGGGAAAAAAAATCCCTCATATATGAGACGATTATCATGTCTAAATCCGAAAAATCTGGATTATGTACCTTATCAATTACAATCCTTTTTGTCCCGATACAAAACGAGTTAACTCCTTCAATCAAACATCTGTTATCTTAATAGTCCAGTTTCAGTACAATGAACTAAATATAACATCAACACATCATAACGTACAAAGTACAAGATCGGTATTATTTCAACGAAAACACAAACTCTACATGCTAATCAAACAAGATATTCTTCCATTCACGTTCGACTCGACAACACTTATAACCCTCACATTATCACGAAACAACTATATTCACCCTATCTACTCTCACATCAGGTCAAAATAATCGTGGATTTGAACCCGATCATCGCAACCAATGTCCCTACCGGAAAGAGCCCATTGAATGCGAAAGAAATCAACTCAATTCAGACAACAATCATTTCCCCTTTCTAAACAAAACAAATACTCGCTGCAGTACAGAATTGACCACTCTCCCTCGCAACACTATCCCTCTCATTTCATCAGACCATTCTTTCTCTCTCTCTCTCTCTCTCTTCAATGGCGGAGAAGAGCTATGTGGAGTTGAAGGCGGCGATCGAGGAGGCGACGCTGATCGACGCGCACGCGCACAACGTCGTCGCCGTGGATTCATCATTGCCGTTCGTCAAGTGCTTCTCCGAGGCCGACGGGGACGCGTTGGCGTTGGCTCCGCACTCCTTGTCCTTCAAGGTAAGCGATCGGATTTTAAATTGTCGGATTATATGTGGAGTGATTGTTTGGAGTTTGGACCTGATTCAATGTAGCGACTAGCGACTGTTTTTGTGAGGGATTGGGAATTGGAAGTCAACCAATCCTGGTGCCGTGTTTGGTGCTTTTCCTTTCGTTCTTTTATTTTGTTCCTTTGTTTTGTGCACCTTCACTTTCGCTACATTTTTAAAAGTCAGTATTCGAAACTTTTTTTATGAGTTTTATGTTTATAGCTAACAATGTTAGTAAGTATTGCAACTCCATCCTACGAAAATATATGATTTATTTTATGATTAATGTTATACGATAAAATTTATATAAAATAATGTTCGATTATTGTGTAGTGTTGGTCAAAATTTGCCTCTATCGTTTTCAAATGTTATATTTTTTTTTTAGAATGGAGAGATTCTTGAAAATAGAGATATGTTGATGCTATTAATTAAGGTTACCGTAACAACCCTGTAGTAATTTTTAGTGTGTCCATAATAGTTTTTGTGGAGCCGAAGCGGAGTATAAGAATGTTGAAAGGGTAATTTTCTTTCATAAGATTTTCAGAGTGTGGATATGAATAGGTGCAGTGTAGTACACAGTGAATGTAGAATGGAGAGAGGACTGCCCACGTGATTGACATCGTTCAGGTTACGGCATGAACATAAGTCCGATTTATTTCGACATTGTTGTTTGCTTCATTCACCTGCTCTGCTTTGTCAACAGTAAAAAAGACCTTGATAGTCATGGCTTGTCTGAATCACTCTCCTTGTCTATCGATATCGCAATCTTTGGACATGACTATTGTTTATGTGCTTATGGAGTAGCATCATTTTATCTGGATTGTCTTAATATCGGAGTAGTATTATTGAGAATAATTTACTCACATAAGATGCGACGAAAATATTATAAATGTATATATGGATCTTAGAGCATCTACATTGATGTTTTTTTTTTTTTTTTTGAGTTTTTTGACCTTAAAAAGCTATTGACTATCAAGGTTTCATTGCAAAAATTAGACGTAATGGTGTAAAAAATTATCCATCAAATTTGAAGGACCTCAATTACAAACTCCCCTGGTCAAGTCCTTGTTTGAGCGCCTCAACTCCTTCCCCTCTCTGCTCATGTCTTTCCACATCAGCATCATCCTTGGGAATTTGGTGCTTGGCAGGGAAAAAAAAGAGAATCATTGTGTACATCTATCTCTAAAAAAATTGAGGATCTTCAATTATAGTGTTTTTATCTTATTTTTTGAGTTTGTTTGTCTTGAACGGTTGTGGATGCCCTTAGGTCACTCCATTAATTGTCATTGGTTATCCGTTGATTCGGAATTCACACAAGTTCACCGTCCATTGTGCAGTACCATATCGATAATACTCAGAGTACCATTGATTTCTGACAGATTTATCAATGCTCAATGAAGGACAATGGGAAAAGCTACTGATATTTTGTCAAAAATATGCATATGCATGTGATGGATCTCATATGGATGTATGGATAACGACCTTGAATATGGAAATACGAACAATATCATAGGCTGATGCAAAATGTACATAACTTGTTGTTATAGTATGAAATTGTGTAGAAATCTGCGTGACAGTTTAGAGCATTTTTCTTTGGCAGAGAGGACTGAAGGAGCTAGGCGAACTGTATGGATGCGGATCGACCTTGAACGAGATTGAACTGTATCGTAAACAATCGGGACTAGAATCCATATCTAAGACATGCTTTGGAGCTGCAAGAATCTCAGCTCTACTCATTGATGATGGGATCGAATTCGATAAGAACCATGAGATCGAGTGGCACAAGAGTTATGTTCCGTTCGTTGGGAGGATCGTGCGGATTGAACGCTGGGCGGAGCAGATACTTGATCAAGTGATCACCTTTTGACTCTTATCATGATTTCTTGTTTCTGTGTAAGTTACATGAATGACTGAATGCGATTGTTTTTCAGGGCACACCAGATGCATCCACATGGGTTTTGGATAAATTTACTGAGATATTTGTTGGGAGATTGAAATCATATCCTTTTCAAGAAAGTTTCTGTTTTGTCCTGTGTCGGGTAAAGATAGGAGAAAGCATTCTACTCTATTACCTGAAAATGTTTGGTTATGATAAAAGGCTCATGATGCGTTTTGTATTTTAAATCTTGATATGGCTGGTGATGTTGAGATTCACTTTTTACCAGAAGCGTGAACAAGGTATTAATCCTCCGTATCACATGAAATATAAATGGAGGTAACAGGTTTGAACTCGACAGTCACATTTTCTCTTCCTGTTATATTTTTTTAGCTCACCTTCAGTATACTTTGGGTGGTTTCCTTAGCTACTGTTTATTCACAGTTGCTGCTACACTGGTTGGGTTGAAAAGCATTGCTGCATATCGCAGTGGTCTTGAAATTGATACAACCGTGAGCAACAAGAAGGCTGAGGAAGGCCTCAGAGCAGTTTTGAGTGGTTAGTTCACTTCAAAGGTGGCGGAAAATATATGTTAACCAGTAACGCCTAGTGATTGTCATTGTTTCCTTTCATTTCCAGGAGGAAAGCCAGTTCGTATCACGAATAAATCTTTTATTGATTACGTCTTTACTCGTAGCTTGGAGGTCGCCCAATCCTTCAACTTGCCAGTGCAGATACATACGGGGTAAGTAAATGCTTGATGGTTTGCTTTACAATCTTCGTTCAAAGATATAAACAAGAGTTACCATATTGGATAGTCTGGTCACACCGACGGAGTGAGATCATAGCAGAGAGTTGAAGATAACTCTACTTGTCATTATACTTATACTAACCCTGTTCGTCCTGGCCTCTTGGTTTTCTTCATCATTAGCTTTGGAGACAAAGATCTCGATCTGAGGCTGGCCAACCCCCTTCATCTACGGGCAGTACTCGAGGATGAGAGATTCTCCAAGTGCCGCATTGTGCTCTTGCATGCATCTTATCCTTTCTCCAAAGAAGCATCATTCTTGGCCTCTGTATATCAGCAGGTATAAATATGGTCAAGTTCATAGGGCAAACTGTCAACAAAGAAGTTTCTCGACCAGACTATAATGCATCCATTTATTCGTTATTATCTTAGGTCTATCTTGACTTTGGACTGGCTATTCCAAAACTTAGTGTCCATGGGATGATATCCTCTGTCAAAGAACTATTGGAGCTAGCTCCAGTTAAAAAGGTGAGATCAACTATGATACAATTGAAATGTCCAAGATATAGTCAATTTTTATCTCTGGTTTCTGTAGAAGAACTGATGTTGTGCATGCTGCAGGTGATGTTCAGTACTGATGGATATGCTTTTCCTGAAACATTCTACCTAGGTTTGTCTGTGATGTTTCTGGAGTTTATAATTAATGGTTTTCATAGGTAGGACATGAATGTCTCGACGGTTGTATGAGAAGTCTGTATATTAGAAGTCTGGTAATCCTGCAGGTGCAAAGAGAGCACGTGAAGTTATCTTCTCAGTCCTACGCGATGCATGTGAAGATGGCGATCTTTCAGTTCCCGAGGCTGTGGAAGCCGCTAATGCCATCTTTTTCCAAAATGCTCTCCAGTTTTACGAGATTAACTTGAGTAGCTCTAGCAGTAACAGGAAGATAGCAAATTCTCACAACGTTGGAAAGATTGGGTTAACTGCTCCACCAAGTGACGTCACTTTTGTTCGTGTATTTTGGGTCGACACCTCAGGTCAATGCAGATGCCGTGTATGCTTTCAATGCCCTACATCTTTTTCAAATTATTTTTTTGATACTGTCCAGGAAATTGGCTTCGGCTTCTTCATCAAGGCTAATGCCTTATTCATGTATCATATGTTGTAGGCTGTTCCCAAGAAGCGCTTCCACGATGTCATCACGAAGAATGGACTGGGATTAACTTTTGCTTCCATGGGAATGACTTCGTTTACTGATGGTCCAGCTGTCGAAACTAAACTAACCGGAGTCGGTGAGATAAGACTAATACCTGATTTATCTACCCGAAGGAGAGTTCCGTGGTAATTTTCTTTGCTCCATCGTCTGCTAACGTTCTAGCTTCGTTGCTCAAATTATCACTTGTAGTGTCAAGTGTGCATGATAATGGAAATCTCTACTTACATCTAAGAGAATCCCGTCGCAATTGTGGCTTTGTAGTTCTTTGGTTTTCTGCAAGTTATTTGCTTCTCTTTGCTTGGTAGGACCAAAAAAGAGGAGATGGTGTTGGCCGATATGCATGTTAAACCTGGTGAACCATGGGACTACTGTCCAAGGGAAGCCTTGAGAAGAGTTCTGAAAGTTTTGAAAGACGAATTTAACTTGGTAAGCTATCCTGACTGACTCACTTACCGATGAAATGAATCATCGATTCTAGTCCTGTAATTTATATGCCGTGCATTTTACAGGAAATCAATGCAGGTTTTGAGAATGAGTTCTTCATGTTCAAGTATGCCTAATCTATCAGTCTCTTATTCTCATTCTAAAAGTTTAATGTCAGAATGAATGTTATTAATATGACAACGGCACAGGGAAAAAGAAGGGACATGGGTGCCATTTGATTCGACGCCGTACTGCTCTGCTGCAGCATTTGATGCTGCTTCCCCCATTCTGCATGAGGTTTATGAGGCGCTCGTGTCGTTGGGTGTTACAGTAGAACAGGTTGGTCGAAAGCACTTGTGTATTATTGTGGAGTTTATACTCCTTAGTTTAACAACTGCATCTCACTTTCGCACAGTCCTCTCGTTTCTATACGACTCATCTCCAAGTTTCTTCGAAAATTTCATCAGTGATTGTCGCTAAACTCTATTCGCTTCTCGAATCATGTAGATCCATGCAGAAGCAGGGAAAGGCCAATACGAACTGGCATTGGGACATGCGAGTTGTTTTCGTGCAGCCGACAACTTGATTTTCACTCGTGAAGTTATAAAGGCCGTGGCTAGGAAACATGGATTGCTAGCCACTTTTCTTCCCAAGTAGGTATTCGAACTAGCAAATAGGCATCGAACCAGCAGTTTCTTCTTCTTCTTCCAACTAATTATCGCACTACATGGAGTCAGCTGCATAGATATGACAAAAATGAAAAATGTCATAGGTAATCCGTGTGTGTTCTTATAGGTATTCACTCGAGGACATTGGTTCAGGATCACATGTCCATCTAAGCCTATGGAAAAACGGGGTGAACGTTTTCATGGGAGCTAGTGGAAGTGGTAGGCACGGGATGTCTAAGGTCGGCGAGGAGTTCATGGCCGGAGTTCTACATCATCTTCCTGCAATATTGGCATTCACAGCACCTCATCCAAACAGGTAAAGGTCCCCTTGCGATATCTCTTCTCACTTCTGAAA
Source organism: Drosera spatulata (assembly GCA_035668315.1). Lineage (NCBI taxonomy): Eukaryota > Viridiplantae > Streptophyta > Magnoliopsida > Caryophyllales > Droseraceae > Drosera > Drosera spatulata. The sequence goes on along the minus strand of JAOVYX010019638.1, from coordinate 3,537 downwards.
GGAAGACTTTCCACAAATATTAGCTTGTCGTGCATCGAATGGAAGGTGGAGTTTTAACATCTGGATGTGTGTTATTTGTATAGTTACGATAGAATACAGCCAGATACATGGAGTGGAGCGTATCAATGCTGGGGAAAAGAAAATAGAGAAGCTCCATTGCGGACTGCGTGTCCACCTGGAGTTCCTGATGGTATAGTCAGCAATTTTGAGATCAAAGCATTTGATGGATGCGCTAATCCATACCTGGGTCTGGCTTCCATTGTTGCTGCTGGAGTCGATGGCCTCCGATCTCACCTTCGTCTCCCTGACCCCATCGGTAAGCTGAGATCTCACTAGAGTCTCCGTTTTATGCGGTCAGTCTGATTGGTCCTTAGTCTGTTGATCAAATTAATGCTGCCCCTATATGTCACTGAAATTATTTTGTGGTAACAGATACAAATCCATCTGACCTTGAGGGAAAACTTCATCGGTTGCCAACATCGCTAGCTGGGTCTTTAGAGGCTCTTGAGAAAGACGACCTTTTCAAAGACCTGATAGGGGAGAAGCTGCTAGTCGCTGTAAAAGGAGTCAGAAAGGTAAGTTTCTACATCCATATGATTCAGGATTCAAATGCATTCCTCATACAAGCAATCACAGGATAGAGCGCTGTTGTTTGCCCTTGCACTGGGAATCCAGTAGCTTTGTCATTTGCTATTAAGCTGCTGAATGCGACTACTTTTTTATGCTTGGTATGTTCTGCAGGCGGAGATTGATTACTACTCAAAAAATAACAGTTCATACAAGGATCTGATATACAAGTATTAGGAAGCCATCTCTGTCTGTTCGAAAAGCGAATGGTACAATTTTCGGAGTATTCGATCCCATTATCTTGACCACGTAAGTTTGATGTCTATGTTTTGAGCCATTTCTAGCAAGTTTGTCAAGAGTTGGCAAGGCTCATAGTGATTTGCAAATAATGGTTTCGTGTGCCAAAACATTATGTCTAGCATTGTTGTGGCTAATGTCGAGTTATTTGATACAGAACGCATATTGAGGTAATTGTTTTCAGGACGAGAATGTTCCTCCGAGATTTGAATTCTTATACAAAACGCTCATCTCAAGCGTCTGAAATAAGCTTTGAGCTCGTTGTCGTGGTACGACTGCGTGGAGATTTTACCTTGAAATGAACGTTCATTTCATCGACTTCAACCTTCTGTTCTCCTGAATTTCCTGTATAAATGAGTTTAGATTCATCTCAGAAGAACCGCCTTCGATTGCTTTCTTCGCCATTTCGCTCAGCTCTTCTGCCCTTCTTCTCATTGCTTTCCCTTCATCACAGTCATCCATCACCACCTCCAAAGCTCTCCTCACATCTTCCTTCTTCACCATCATGCCGCCTTTGTCCTCCTCGTCCCATTTCACAGGCGCCTCAGCCCCGACCTTCACCCCGATCCTCAACACATCTACGACCAACGTCTGGTTCAAGAATTGCTCGAGGAACATCGGCCATGTCACCATCTTTATCCCCGCCGTCACCGCTTCTAGCGTCGAGTTCCATCCACAATGTGTCAAGGATACTGCGACTGCTGGATGGGACAAGATCAGCACCTGTGGCGCCCAACCTCGGATCACTAGTCCTCGCCCCTTGATCCTCTCCTCGAACCCGTCTTCTTCTATCCATTTCTCCAACTCCGCGGAATGTGTTCCTCCTCTTAGTACCCATATGAAAGGCCTATTCGATGCCTCGAGGCCTAACCCGAGCTCAACAAGATGCGACCAAGGAAGCGAATGCAGGCTCCCTAGGCACGCATATATGACCGAGCCACCCTCAAACGAATCGAGCCACTCGAAGCATTGGTTTTCGTCGATCACAGCCTTGTTCCCTCGCTCCGCTGCATCCCTTTGATCGTTGTTGCACAATGAAACAGGACCTAAGCACCATACTCTCCCGCCCTTCGCCTCTTTGTACCCTTTCGCATACTCAAACTCCAACTCGTCGAACGAGTTAACCACGACTCCAAATGACTCTTCCTCTGCGGCTCTTATCTTCTTTCTGATCTCGTCCACATATGAAGTGCTCGAGGTTGGAGATTTCGGCAGCCAGGGTCTCGTGATCTCGACGCTCCCGGGAATACCAGGCACGACCCAACTGTCAGTATCATAAGGCAATGTGCCAAGCAACTTTGCTCTTTGAAGCCTATGTGAGCAAAGCAATGAGAAGCATCCTGTCCCATGAAAGATGATCCTAGGAATATCAAACTTCCTAGCGAGTCCTGTTGTCCAAGGAAACCCGAAATCCGAAATAATGCAATCGGGTCGTGGATGCATCTCCTCGATCCTTCGCTCCAACGGATCCTCCAGCATCGCGATAGCGTTCATAAAGTTCGCGGATAAGTCAAGTGAAGGCATCGTGTCGAAATTTTCACATCCATCTGGTAAACCAGCTTCCTTGGAGGGAAACTTTAGGACAAGGACCCTAATGTCCAGACCCTTATCGATCGCCCGATCAATGGACGACTCGAACCGTGATAAATTGGATGGTGTCATGACCAACGTGACAGCAACGCCTTGTTTGGCTATGAGTTTGGACATGTCTATGATGGGAATCATGTGGCCTTGTGCCATCATGGGGAAGAGCATGAAGTGAAGCTTGTGAGACATTGCGTGAGATTAAGAGTATGAACTTTGATGTTTTGATGCAATGAAATGTTGATCATATATATTGAGTGTGTTCAATTATTTGAGGTCACTGGTTGTTGCATAGATGGCTGTGTGGATTCATACAGATGAAGGTATTTTTTGTGTGGGCAATAATTGATTCTTGGTCAACTGCTCCCTTCATGTCAAAAAGGCACTCCATACATATAAGTCAAAAAAATAATGATATTAGGAATGATTCGTGACACACGAACAAATAATATTTTTCATAAATATATCGTAAAATATCAAACATAATATATGTCATGAATTATAATCTTGAAAAAAAATGACACTCATATCATATCGTTTATTAATAAAAAATAACATATTAAAATATATAATAAATAATATAATTATTATGTAATATTTTAATTAATATGGAACAAGAAGTTTTTTTTTTTTCTCAAATTAAGTGGGGAAAAGGAACATCTTCACATGCAAGAGGAGATGAACGTTTGGAATCTCTATGCAAAAGTATAAACTAAGGCACCGTTCAGTGTGACTTCTCAAAATATTACTTATAATCCAGGATAACTAATAAAATCATCACGTCAAATAAAAATAATTATTAAAAAAAGTCTGAAACATTAAGTCTAGAGAAATCAAGATTTAAAAACTAAAATTCATTTTTTTTTAATTTTCTGTTTTTGATTTTTTTTTTTTTGATAATCAAAAAAACATATCGAATCCAAAACAGAAATTCAGAATTGAAAACCATATCAAAAAACGGAAAAAAAAAACATATCAATGTTGAAGTGTTAAGAAACAGTAGAATTTGCTCCTAGATATCAATGGACAAAGAAGAAGCTGTAAAAACTTGAGGAAAAAACCCTGACGAATGAGTTCAACGGTTCAAAT
>JAOVYX010019637.1:0-18181 GCA_035668315.1 Drosera spatulata | reverse complement strand
TCGAGGTATGTTTTGCTCTGGATTTCATCAAAGGTTAATCTCCTTGGGGTTCCTTCAGCATTAGCACCCTGCAACAAGATCATTTTCATGACATAACCCCATTTTAAGTTTAGTATGTTGTCATGGTGATGATGTAAGGTAAACGTAGACTCCATATGAAGAAATAAGACCAACGCAGAGATCAGAATGCTTCTACTGCTACGATGTGATGCTCTATACGATGCGATGATCTATCACAGAGACGTTGGTGCAAGCTACAGAAACAACAAGGATCATGTTCTGACTCATCAAAATCAAAATGGGGAGTGCTGCAACTGCGATGCAGAAATTCACATTTGTTGCCCTCTTGATGCGTCATTAATCTCCCATTACCGTAAACATATTGAGATCTTAAGCAATGATTGTTTTTTCAAGTACTTCATATTGTTCCAGATTATAGACATACAGAAGCAGCAGAAGCAGCAGTAATACGAAGTAATATCGCCTTATTTACTTTTAATCAGCATCAATTAGAACTCTTATCTTCTTCACAAACAAGATCAGAAACTGTTCAATGGTGAAATACAGGTACTATAATTGTGAGGGGAGTTTCAGTGACATAATTGGTTTATGAGTATTAAGGTGATGTGCCTTTATCTGGGTATACATGATAATTACACAATACTAATAAAACCAGCTCATCAAAAAGAATCCACCCTATCGGACTCCTGTCTCACCTACCAAACTCAGCCGCAAAGGGCAGGCAGGACAAGAGCAAAGAAGCATTCTTATACATGAATGTATGGCACACATGTAACGGGCATCTACACAATTCCAAAGAACATACTAAACACCATAAAGAACATGAAGCAACCACTATGACATCAAGATCAGAAGGAGCATCATACCGATACGACGAGAGCAGAGGCCGCGAGGGCGAAACCCGCAAGCTTGGTGACCTCAACACATTTCTGAGCAACATCCTTGAGATCAGATTGAAGAGAGCAAGTAACTCTTCCAACAGAGGAAGCGGAAGCCCTTGGGGCAGCAAGTGAAGGCCTGAGTTGAAGAGTATTCCTTGATGAGACTCCAAGCTTTGTTGGTTGCATGAAGGTGGCTGCAGCTGCTTGTATTGAGGCTGCCATGGTTTTCTTTTGCTTGCCACTCCCTTTGTGTCTGATCCTGTGATGCTTTCAGTCACTGAAGTGGAAGTTGAATGAGATTTTTGGTGGCTGTGAATGGAAGTGTGTTGAGTTGGATAAGAGATAGGATAGGAGGATAATTGCTGGATCCTTATTGGTCATATAAAGCTGATATCATTGGTTTCGTTTTCATCCACGTGGAATATGTTTGCTCTGTGTAGATAATTGACTCAGCAATTTGTGTTCATTTCACTTGGGTTTTGATTTTCCGTTAAATCCCTCACAGCAGGCTTTTTGTCATACTTTATATAGATGCTTCCGTATAAATTTTTATACGGTCTTTATATAGATACTTTGTCATACTTTATTGGTCATATAAAGCTGATATCATTGGTCTTTGTTACACATTCATTAATTAATAATATAATTTTTTTAACTTTTAGCATAAAAAATGAAACCTCAGTATAATAACATTTATACATATTATGAAAAATCTATTATATTTTGCTCTCTAACATTAATTTATTGAATGTATTTTTGAAGTTATAATATAAGAAAATGTTTTATGCTGTATAAAAAAATAAAAAGAAAGCAAAATGTAAGATTTTTTTTTGAGATATTGGAATGTAATTTCTTTGAATTTAAATTATGAACTTTAATCATGAATCAATTTAATATTTTTTTGATATTGTTAAAAATAAAAATAATATATAAAGAAATACAAACAATTATAAAAAATTATAGGACGGAAAAAATATAAAACAACATATGATTTGTTGTACAGATTTCATCGCGATGAGAACATGGTCATCTCTTCCTACATTATAGGACTATTATGAGAAGAGGATGGTGTCAATTTAGAATGAGATCCTCAACTGTAAACTAAAGCAACCCAGATGTCCTACTCCCTTTCGCAAAAAAATATAATTGGTTGACTGACACATCAATTTATATATATATTAATTTTGATAGATAATGATATTTATATCGGGAAATAATTAATATTGTAAAAAACAACGAACTGACTGCTACAAACTGTAGATTGAGAATTCATATTATAACTTATTGAATATATACAAATCAGATTTTAATTATAAAATACATTAAAAATTTGATTGTACATTTTTATCAATTTATAATATATTACTTTTTACAACAAGGATGATTTTCCTCATATTTATATACTTATAGTTTAATAAGAAAAAGAAGTTAAAAAAATAAAGATAAAATATTAACATATATATTAATATGATATAAAGTACAAAAATATGAATATTTTATTAGTTTTATAAAATAAAATTTTCAAATATAAGAATTTTACAATTTTTATGAGATATCCTTTTCAGGCAAATGTTAGAAGGATAATTGTTGGAAAACAAAGCAAATATTTTTCAACCATAGAATCTGTCAAGGGTTAGGAACGAAATTATGGCTCATAAGGACAAGTTCTTATGCGTTTACCTACAAACTGTAAAAATCTGTAACCTATAAACATCAAAACTCTTGAGTCATGTTTGACACAAAATATAATATGGGATTGGTTAATTTATCCCATGTTTGATTGAGAAAATAACATCAAGATTATTATTTTTTCATCATTATTAATTCCATTATCGGGATAAATACTGCAACTCCACCGTTTACCTCAACTCCACCGTTTACCTGTCGCCAGTCGCTTGACGCCTTGATACCTCGACCCTCGAACTGTTGCCTATCTGGCCGCCGCCCACCCGTTCGCAGCCCACGGTCCGAATGTCGCCCGCTCGTCGTCGACCCGCCCGCCTGAACACGAATTGCTGCCCGATATGCCCGATGGCCGCCGCACGATCGCCAACCCCCGACTCACCATTGTCGGCCATCGTTTGACCACCGATCACAGCATGCTGTCCGTCGCCCGCCGATTGTCGACCGTTCATTGCCCATTTTCGACCGTGCCCACCGCATGCTGCTCGTCGCCCGCCAATCCGCGACCGTGCCCACCGGCCCACCATAGACCGTAGACCGTCGCCCACCATCCAACCACCGATCCCAAACACGCCAGATAAATAATCTTAGTTTAAAAATTGGTAACATACAATCCTTTTTTTACCTAACATGATTTATAAAAAATAAGATGAGATAACAACCTCCATATTAACGGTAAGCCTTCTCATCCGTATATCAAACGAACCAACCATAGATTTTATCACCGGATCAAATACATAATTCTACAACAGAAATCCGGCCGAGCAAAATCCAAAGAAGGGGTCCAAACGCCGCGAAAGCTCCGTTCTCATCCAAATCGGTCACACGTCCAGATGAACAAAACCCCAGAGTCATAGCAAAACTTCATTCTTTAAATTCAGAAACACTAAATCGCATGGCTTCTCATCATTTCTTTCTAATTTACTAATCTCTTTTGTGTTTATTTGATTACCTCATTCATACAGTTCGTGCACTGATCATACCATATTATATCACCTAGTCACCTCCCAGGTTACGGTATCCTCAAGAAACTACAGCACCTAAAACAAAGAGATCATGAATACAGAACTTTATGAAGGCAGCATGATGAGAAAATGTATGCAGCTCAAAAGTGCTTGAAAGGTAATCATGGAAGCAATTGTACTCCTCATGGAGTGACATTGAGATTACTTTCTCATCATCGCCGCGATCAAGTTCATAATTCCAACCAATAACGCCATTACAAATTAATCATAATCGATCGGAACTCGCATTAAATCACATAGAAAAAAACACAGAAACCATAAAAAAGGCGAATTTCAAAGCAAAATCAAAATCATTTTTTTTAAATGGGAAGAAAAAGGCATTCAGTATGAGTAGGAGGTTTGATATTCGATCAGACTAATAAATTCTGATCATTGCAATTTTCATCATCATCATGCCCTTCTTCCACTTACAGAAAAAAATTTACAAATCAAAACGAATTTGAATAGAATTAGAAAAATTGAAGTTAATTTCGATGGGGGGAGTTCCTCTCAGACAAATGCCTCGATATGTCGTCAAGGTTTTAAAAGAATGGATTTGATCGGACTCGTCATCTTTTTCGACTCATCACCGAGAAATCACACTCCACATCGACTCCTTTCAAAATTCACAAGTTCACATCCTCAATTTCAAAACAATCAACGAAATCAAGTTTAAAATCAAACAGCAGAAGACATGAATCAAAGAGGGGTAGACGAATGTTTACAATCCACAATAAAACGACTGCTGAAGAAAACCCTGAACGCCATGGCTGCCGCGAGGGAGAAGAAGGTGGAGTCCCACGTTGAACTTTATAGGAGCGGGATCGGGCGAAATCTAGGGTTTGGGCTGTGTTACTTGTGGATTTACAAGTATGCCCTTTCAAACACCAGTTACGAACTGAAGTACACGCAGGTACGCAAACCTCTTGTTTTTTTTTGTTTTTGAAAAATTGATATTTTTTAGATCAATTTTTATTATTCAACATCATATTGTTAGAAAGAGGTATTTTTATTCAAAAAAATTACATGGGTATAATATTTTAGAGATATTATTTTTTGTCTTGGAAATAATTACCTCTTTTTTTTCGAAAATAACTTTCAGTGAAAAAATATTTCATTCTGTAATGTGTGATCGAGTTTTGGTATTTTATGTCGTTCAAATTTCAAAATAAGTTAGGGACATAAGAATCAACAATTAGGTTTTATGAATATATTTTTTAGTTAATCGATCTAAAAATTTTTTTTTAAAAAGGGAAAAAAAATGATAAATGTCTTATACTCCCTCCTTCCCATTGCAACGTTGCATGATAATTACATTATTTAACATGCATCTTGAAAAAAATAATTATTCGTCTGATATAACAAAATTACGTCAACATTTCAGAATTGAAAAAAATATAATTTAAACCATCATTAATATTTTATGATTGCAAATGATATTTGATCATCCACGGACGATTAATAAACCCTTAAACATTTTTGTCCTGGTGTATCAACGTTAAAATTTGAATAAGATGGAAAAAATATTTGTTTATGCCCGTTATGGAGTATTATGGTATCATCTCATTATAAAAATATAATATAAATATAGGAACTTTTTTTCATTAGTCATCCACATATCAAGTTACTATTGATTGATTTGATTTTGAATTTATCATTAAAACTTTGATCGTCACAAAGCAAATAAAATGTTTAACCAAATAATTAATCAAATAATCAATTCTAATATTGTAGGAGCTTTTGTATTTTTTTTATCATCCACACGTCATGTTACTAGTGGTTAATTTGATTTTGAATTTATCATTAAAGTTTTGATCATCAGAAACAAAAGAAGGATTTAATCAAATAATTAATAAAATAATCAATTCTAATATAATTCTAATGTAATATATATATATATATGAGGAGGAGAATAAGTTTTGTTTTCTTAGTTATTCAATTTGACCGATCATAAATATATTTCATTAATCACCCCTTCTACAATACAAATGAACAATAATTATTTTAGAAATTATAAATATTAAAAAATTTGAAAAACTTATTGTATGATTTATACAATACAGATTATGATTCAGTAGTACATTAAACCTGAAGCAAGTATCTGACGCAAGGTCGTCAAATTTCTGAAAGAGAAGTTTACAGGAAAGAGCAACTGCAGTGTGAGTAACTGAACACCAACATGGATGTGATGATCTTCGAGATTTCAGCAACACTTCAGAGTTCAAGGTTTTCATGAGCAAAACTCCCATTTGCTTCCATCAACGTTCACAAACAAACATGTCCCAAGAACCAGACTTCCCCATGATCATAGGACCGACACGACCAACATGATTGCCGCCATGAAAGTAAAAAAGTTGAGAACTCAAGAGTTTTGCATACATAAACTTTTTCGCAAGGTGAGGGAGAACGGTAAATTTGCCTCGCAATGTCCACCAGACATGCAGGTTTAACATTCTGAACCACCTATAACCATTAGCATTGCACATCAAGTTTAGTTAAGGAAGATTAGTAGACATCCTCCTACCAACCTATGGAGCTCATGACATCACAGCAGCTATGGAGTTGAAGTTAAAGAGAATAAGCTTCTCTGAGTGCCTTCAAGAACCATTGCCTTCATCTTCAGCATCCGCGGCAGTTCTTTTAGCAGGACTAGGTTCCACGTCCATTGAAGTGGCTCCAACACGCTTAACTCCCCTGCCCACAACACCAAGATGGGTCACACCAGAAGTCCCATTGGTGGCCACAGTCGAGACTGATGAAGAGTCGAAGCTACCGTTTCTGTTGCCAGCAGGCTGTGAATAGCTAGAAGAAGCTGAGGGTTCCGTTGAGCTGCCACCCTTTTGCTTGGCCTTCATCATTCCCATGATGTCAGACAGTATTGATTTAGGATTAGAGACCAGTTGCTGTAAATCTTCAAGCTGGAAGGAAAAACCATAATCAGCACATAAAGCAGGTAAGTGAATCACAGCTCTGCACCAACAAGTACTTGCCTTCTTATCCAGCTCACTAGCAAGGCCAGTAAGGGTTTCAATCTCGGCCTGCTTATCTGAACCAGAATTGTAAGAAAGAGAGCCCACAGAAGACTGGTTCACATCATTATTAATTTCAGAGGCAGGTGCCGATGAGCTCTTCAGCTCATCCGTTAGACGCTGCACCCTAGACTTGCAGACAGATATAGCCTTTTGGCAATATGGTATTGCTTCCTCAGCTTTACAGCCAATCTCCAAACACAAGCAGATGCGGAAGTTTCTGATAGTTCCAGTCAAGGTGACAAACTCAGAAGGGGAAAAGGGGATAGCTGGTAAAGAGGGGATAGCATTGCACCATCATTATAGAAGAGAGTACTGACAAAGTCTTACAGCCGAAGCAAGATCTCTTTGTAAAAAAAGGCACACAAGTGCTGCATCATTAAATTTAACATTTCAAAGGATACAGTTCAGCAATACGCCGATTGTCTGGTCCAACTAGGCACTCCAGAATTGAGAGGGCCTTCAGATAATCACTCAGGGATGTGTCAATGTCCTCTGTGCGGAGCCAAATCAATTCTCAGACGTTAAAAGACACCAAGAAAGTTTCAAATAAAAGGGAAGAAATTCCTTCAAAGATACCTCTCTCAAGAGCAACTTCTGCCAATGCTGAGAGTATGTCAACCTTTTCCATAGTGTCACCAGATTGCTTTTCAGCAATAGCCCGAGCAAGATCCAGCATTTTCCATGCCAAGTCTAAGTCAGATTCGTCTTCATCAGCTTCACCCAGATCATCAGCATCACTACCTTCGTCTTCATCTTCGCCTTCATCTCCCTCTTCTTCATTCTTCTCACTAGGGCCTAGTTTTACCATGAAGAAACAAAGAGAGCCAGCAATGGACTTCCTAAATCAGGTAAATGAAACATAATATGGCATATACTCCATCGCATCTCTGGAACAATATCATTTGAGAAGTTTCAGCAAATACCTTCAAATATAGCGTTAAGAAATGCTGACTCAAAACATGTTCTATGGTTCACACGCATGCTTGAATATTGGATCTCTAGGCTTTTTGCCAAGATCTAACTAAACTAATAGGTACTGTATCCTTCAGCTAAGCAAGCACATCTACCTAGTGCCTGATATTCAAACATACGAAGCAAGAGTGTTAATATAGGAAACAAACCTGCATCACTACTTGAACTTATCACCAACTAACTGGACATTGCAGTAGCAGTGTCGCACAGTGGTCTTTGATCAGCAATCATGATCTAATGAAAACTTGGACCTTTCTAGTTAGTTGTAACTAGGCAACCATTTCTAAGTACATGATTTGATAATTTCCTTCATATGAATATAACCACTACGTTTTTCTTTATTTTTTCCTTGCTTTTCTTGTATCACCCTACTTCTCCTTGATTTCGTACGCTGATAGCTGATAAAGTTGCATGACATTTTATCATTTTAAAAAAGCACCATGGTGCAACAAACTTACCATTATCCACAGCTTCTTCTGGTTGTTTTGAACTGGAATTTTTCTCAGCAACGCTTGACTCAGAAACTACAACAGATTCTTCTCTAAAATCGCTCTCAACTGATATGCCTTTGTCAGAGTTTTGCTGTGCTACAGTATCCTTCTTGGGCATAGCACCAAAGGGATCAGCCTCCTCTTGCGCTTTGTACAGCAGAGCAGAGCCATATTTATAGTAGGCATTAACACATTCAGGAGCAAGTTCACCATAATGTGCTACCCTGATGTAAGAAGCATGAACATGAACAACTACATCACCAGTCCAAAATGTTCAAATAACTTCAGCAAAAGTCACCAAGTAAACTTGGGTTTCCATTTAACATAACTTAAAGTGGAAACAAATGGATACAAACAATAACCAACTGAAGAATGAAGGAGGTGTTATGTGTTATGCTCAAGTAAGAACTCACACGGTGATCTCACCCAAAACCAAACTCTAATCAGCCACTAATTAGTCAACAATACAACCAACTACTACTAATACAGGCCTAACCTAAGCCTTATTCTCCACCGTCCAATCTAAAACTAACAAACACCATCTAACGGTCCACAATACATCATAAAGGAAAGGCATACAAAGTGCCACGTCACCAAACCAGCTACACAAGCCATCCACACCCAGCTGTCCACCATTAGCCCACATTTCGAACCCTTCTCATGCAATTCCCCATCACCAACGTTCATCAAACACAGAACACCATACCCATAACACCATCTCAATCCTCGTATACGACAGAAGGATCAACAAAGGAAAATACAAATCTGCTCAAAGAATTCTGTACTGCTATCTCTTGTATGACATATATCATACACAACAATAGTCCGAAGAGAAAACAAGATATGTAAAAATCCCAAACAAGATATGTGTTAACTCTGAAGGGGGAAAAAAAGGCACAAAAGCTCCCATCATAATCACAACTTCCTTCCCACACTTCCCACCGAGGACACAAGAATACTGGCATAATTAACAGAAATTAGAATTCCTTATTGGAACGAATCAACACATACAGTAACAATCCCTGCACCATGGAGGGGCTGTACCATCTTATTGCTATCTACCATCATTACAACTTGAGAATGCTCTTTTACGATCATAACGGTTAATTATAACATAAACAATAACAAATACGTAAAATAAATGAGACAAAAATTTACGTGAAAACCCTTGTGGGAGAAAACCACGGACGGTTACCGACGACGAAAAAATCCACTAGTCAAATGAAGAAATACAAAAAAACTATACCCTAACACCGAGAGCTTCACTACGAGAGATAGAGACGCACCTCTCTTAAAATAAATCTCTCCTAACTCACTCTAATATGTTTAAGCAAATGCAAAACAATGTCTTTACCTCACAACTCTCAAATGCTCCTCCTATGCTTATGCTCCCTTTGCTTACTCCCATTTCCAATGACCCAAATGTCATGTATTATATAAGCACAAATGAAAAGCTCGAAGCACACGCGAAAGGACCACGGACAAGACACAAGGACCATACGGGAGTGATACTTGAGGCACACACCAACAAATCTCCACCTTGACTCAAGTTATCGGTTCGTATCTCTACAGGATCTTCGCAGTCGTCGAACAACGTCCACCTAGGTTTTAGAAAAGCCTAGCACCCTCGACTCCTAAGAGCTTTAGATAATGACGAAACTTTGACACAAAAACAGGTTTCATCAACATATCTGTTGGATTCTCTGTAGTCACAATCTTGATCACTTTGACATCCTTAACGTCCCTAACAAAAAAATATCGGATGTCAATATGCTTAGTCCTCTCATGATACATCTGATCACGGATCAAGTGAATGACTGAAGAGTTATCACAATGAACCACTGTGCTATCTTGCTTCAAACCCAAGTCTGAAGCTAAGTTTCTCAACCAAATCACTTCCTTCACTGCTAATATAACAACCATGAACTCAACCTCTGTACTACTTAAGGCTGCAGTATCCTGCAAAGTTACCTTCTAAGAAACTGGTCCACTATAAAAAGTGAATATATACTCTGTAAGTGACCTCCGAGGATCCAGATCTCTAGTATAATCCGAATCTGAGAATCCCTCAACATTGTCGCTGCCACCACATCACCTTACATCATAAATGAGACTTAATCCTGATAAACCCTTAAGATATCTAAGAATTCATTTCATAGTTTGTCAATGATCTCTGTCAGGTCTGCTCATATAACGACTCACAACTGACATTGCATGTTATAAATCGGATCGAGTACATACCATAGCATATATTAGAAAACCAACTGCACTCGCATAAGATACTGAGGTCATGCTCTCCACTTCGTCCTCAGTCTTCGGTGAGAGTTTCAAAGATAACTTAAAGTGCGTCGCAAAGGGAGTAGAAATTGACTTAGCATCTTCCATGCCAGATCGATCTAGAACCTTCTCAATATATTTTTTCTGACTCAAGATTAAGACCTCATGCTTCCTATCCCGGTTAATCTTCATGTCCAACATCTTCTTTACTGAACCGAGATCCTTCATATCAAATTCGCTACTAAGTTGCGTCTTCAACCTGTCAATCATCTCTCTGTCTCTACCAACGATCAACATATCGTCCACATAAAGCAAAAGATATACCTGACTCCCATCAGGTAACAGTTGATGATACACACAGTGATTATACAGACTCCGTGTGTATTCAATGCTTGTCATGAAAGCGTCAAACCTGTGATACCACTGTCGGAACGAATGTTTCAACCCGTAAAATAATTTTTTCAAAAGATAGACTCAATCTTCCATAAAGGAAAAGATATACCTGACTCTCATCAGGTTACTGTTGATGATATACACACTGATCATACGGACTCCGTATGCATCCAATACTTGTCATGAAAACGTTAAACTTGTGATATCACTATTAGGATGATTGCTTCAACCCGTACTATGATTTCTTCAAAAGACAGATTCGATCCTCCATTCCTGATAATGAAAAACCCTCTAACTAGCGCATATAGATCTTTTTTTTTAGCTCACCGTGTAAGAACATCATCTTCACATCAATTTGTTCAAGTTCAAAATCGAATTTAACAACCAAAACTAGAAGAACTCGAATAAAAATATGTGTCTACAGAAGAAAAAACTTCAGTATAGTCAATACCTTTCTTCTGAGTGAAATCCTTAACCATCAATCTGATCTTGAATCTCACATCGTTTGTTTCCTTATTTTTGAACACCTATTTGCACCCTACGGTGTGTTTTTCCTTCGACAAGTGAACTAGAGTTCAAGTGTTATTCTTGTGAAGAGACTTTAGTTCCTATTTCATAGCTGCAGTCCACTGGACACATTTCGAACTAGCGACAACCTCCTTAAATAACAAAGCCTCATTCTCAACTGTCTCGCTAACAATGTATGCATATGTCACAAAATCTGAATAACCATATCGAAGTGGGGGTCTGATCTTTCGTCGTTCCCTATCACGGCTAAGTTGATACTGCTGTAGAGTGGGTCCCACCTGAACTGGATCTGATACTAGTGGCTCCACTTCTAAATTTTCTGCTAGCTAAACTGATTGCAAAACATCAGTGAAAATTATGGAATTTGAGAATTCCCAATCCTAATGCTCCACCTTAAATGTCGATCTCTCGACTGCTCGTATCTGTTCCACCTGTTGCTGAATGCTCCCCTTGCTACTCAGCATTCTTGGTTAACATTGACTCCTCGTCAAATAGGATATCTCTGCTGATGATAATCCCAGGTGATCATGGATCAATAGAGTATAATTTGTATCCCTTCACACCTGATTTGTATCCAAAAAAGATGACCTTCTTGGCTCTGGGTTGCAACTTTCCGTGCTGACATGATAATATACAGGACAACCGAAAACACGAAGTTTGGAGTAATCAACGGGCTTATCAGACCAAGCCTCATAAGGTGGTTTTATGAATAACGCTGAGAAAGGTGAGTTGTTTACCAGATAACAAGCTGTCATAACAGCTTCAGTCCAAAACCGCTCCTACAGCCCGGGCCCAATCAACATGCACCGAGCTCGCTCCATGAGCGTTTTGTTCATGCACTCTACTACCCCATTCTGTTGAGGTGTGAAAATGACAGTGCGATGCCTTGTAATGTTTTTTCCTTACAGAACTTTAGAAATTGTTTGTTCATAAATTTCATCCCGTTGTCGGTTCGAAACCTCTTGATCTGTCTGCCGGTTTACGTCTCAATCAACTTCAACCATTCCTTGAAGGTCTCAAATACCTCTAATTTCTCTTTCAAGAAATATATACAGACATAACGGGAATAATCATCGATGAATATCAAAAAATACATTTTTTCTCTCATCAAAGCATGCGGAGATAGACCTCCACAAAATGAGTAAATATAGTCGAGTGTCCTTTTTATTCTGTGCATCGCACCATCAAACGACACTCTCCTGCTTGCCGAGATCACATCCCTCGCAGAACCCGCGTTTCTGTGTTTTCAAACCTCCAAGCAAGCCATCCGAACTCAGAACATCCACCTTCCTATTGCCCATATGCCCAAGCCGCAAATAGCACACCTTCATCTCAAAACTAACCTCACCATCACAGACTGTCAATGAGATTGTAACAGCTGCAACTCCATCCTGCGTAACGCCGATCAGATAGTACAATCCAGCACGAAACCGAACCTTCATAGTCACCATACGGTTTTCTTTGACCTCCATATCCTCATCCTGGGAATGATAGAAACATCCTTCACAATCAAGAGAATCCAAAGAAATAAAGTTACGCCTCACCGGTGGAACATAACGAACTTCTTTCAATGTCCGCACAATACCGTCGCACATCCGTATACGAACATCTCCCACACCAAGGATCTTACAGAAAGCATTATTGTCCATAAGAACCAGGTCGTCACCGGACTCGGTAAATGTGACGAACTACTCTCGATGCGAACAAATGTGAAAAATACAATCATAATCCATTACCCACTCAGAAGTGGATGCAACCAAGGACTCCACTGCGGATGTAAGAACGATCGAGACTGTTTGGGTCTCGACAATACCAGCGGCTGGAGCTTCCTCTTTCTTCTGTTTGTTTTTCAGCTAAGAGCATTCATTCCTCCAATGTCCCTTCTGATGATAGTAGTGGCATGAGTCTGACTTCTTTTCCGCTAGTAACTTATCAATCCTTTTCAGAACCTCTTCGATTCTTTCTTGGGTTAATAAGACGACGAGTTTCACTCTCCAAAGTCCAAAATTGTTTATGTCATCGAATTTTTTCACATCAAATTTCATACGCGCCATTGCACTGAAAATTTTGCTCGAAAATACTGTTCACATCGGATCATTGTTTACAATGTCTCTATCCGTACACTATTTACAGCACTGTTTATTTGAAGAAAAAAAATTATTTTGTGCAAAAAACGCAAAAACAAACCCGCAAAAATTATAATTTAAATCCCAGGTTTAACAATATTCGTTCCTAAGGCTATGTGGGCAAACCCGGTGTAGGAAACAAGGATTGAAATGTTCACAAGCTCTGATACCAGTTTGTTACGACCAGGATTATTAATTGCAACACAAACAATAACAAGTGCGTAAAATAAATGAGATAAAGATTTAAGTGGAAACCCTTGCGGAAGAAAACCACGAACGGTTACCGACGACGAAAAAATTCACTAGTCAAATGAGGAGATACAAAAGAGCTATACCCGAATACCAATAGCTTCACTACGAGAGATAGAGAGGCACCTCTCTTAAAACAAATCTCTCCTAACTCACTATAATGTGTTTAAGTAAATGTAAAACTATGTGTTTAGCTCACAACTCTCGAATGTTCCTCCTATGCCGATGCTCCTGTTGCTTGCTCCCACTTCCAATGACCCAAATGCCATGTATTATATAGGCACAAGTGAAAAGTTCGGAGCACACGTGAAAGGACCACAGACAAGACACGAGGACCACACGGGAGTCACACTTGAGGCACACATCAGCATGCTCCATCGAATATCCAGCAATCCGGCATTCCCCTCACAATCTGCCGTGCCGATTTCTCCCAATCAAAATTCCATATCATGATCACACTCCACGAGTGAACATTCAAATTTCAGCCATTGCAATATCCACCAAGCCTCACAATTGAACACGAGATTACGCAAAAGCGTCACAACTTAGACAACTGACCGACGAAAAAAGACCTAAGAAACACAGCAAGCTAAGCTCCCGCAAATTCAACCAAAATACTTCCGACAATTCATTCAAACCCCGCATTCTCCACAGCATCACATCCCATTTTCATATCAATACATCATTTCTACACAATCGACTGCAATCGAAAACAAACACTAAAAGCAAACCATCAACAAAAACACAAACCTAATCTCCAATGCACGGCTGAAGCAATCAGTCGCCTCCCCGAAATCCCCCTCTTTCACCGCCGCGGATCCCTTCCCCGTCAGCTCATCGGCGAGTTCCAGCGGCGACTTGACGTCGGGACCGGCGGCCGTGCCAGCGGATCCGGCGTCTTTGAGAGACGACTCTGGTTCAATTGTGGTTTGAGGTTGTTCGGGGTCGGAGTCTGACGGCGCCGGCGGAGGAGGAGGTTCGGCCGCCATGGTTAGGGTTTTGAGGGTTTGATGAATTAGGGTTAGGGTTTTGAAATGGGCGCCAATTTGAGCATGCGGCGACGGGTGGAGATGTGGAAATGGAGTGCGAGGGTTTGGGGTTTGGTCTTTGGTGTACAAAACCGCACTGTGAGTACAGGGTTATTACAGCGTGATTAACTGTTTATCAAGATGCATTTCGTTGGTATTTTTGTTGGATAATATCTGTTGCATAAAAACTATAATATTTTAATTTATAATGAATATTTTTATTTAAAGAAAATAGTATTTTATTCTTTTAATTATCATTTGGTGATTTTTATTTTCTTAATTTATATAAATAATCATTTAACAGAAAATTATCCAAGTATATAGTTTTGAAAAATTAATTCAAAAAATATCAATACGGGATTTTAATTCCTAAAACATAAAATTTCAACATTTCTCTCTTCTCCTTTCAAAATCTCATCTTCTTTCATCAAATCCATCTTCATCTCTTCCCATCACCACGACGACATCTTCACCATCGTAATCTCTCCTCGATCTTCTTGCACGATCCCTCCATCTCCGCTACAAACGACGGACCCAAGTCAAAAGAGTTTTTCGGTGTCTTTAGAGAAAGTCAATTCAATAGTGACTTTGATAATATCAGTTGATGATTACGAAGGTCGGCTGATGATTTTAGAGATGTTAATTCAAGTGATTTCTTATAAGACAGTGTTTTTGATATTGTTGGTGTTTCGTCATGGAAGAAATTATATTTGAGAATTTTTTATACTTTTGAAGATGATGCTGATGCTTTTTGTAATATTTTTTGTTTCCTTGTGATCGACCAATTCATAAAGACGGTTTATGGGAACTGAGCTTGTGGATTTATATGCGAAATGTGGACGGTGAGGGATGTAAGGAAGATATTCGATGAAATATCGAAGAGAAACAATCTTGATCAAATGTTAAACGATTTTGTTGTAACGATTTTGTGTTTTTTTGGCATTATTTTCTTCATCATAAGAATATTTTTTTATAGTGTAGCATGTGTGAATAAAAATATTTTTTCTCTGTTTTTTTCTTTAGGCGTTCTGTTTTTTTCTTCATGCGTTTTATTTTTTTTTCTTCAGGCGCTCTGTTTTTTTTCCTTCAGACGCTCTGACTTTTTTTTCTTCAGACGCTCTATTTTTTTTCTTCAGACGCTCTTTTCTTTTTTTATTCAGGCACCATGTTTCCTTTTAAACTGACGCTCTATTTTGGGATTTCAACGAGGTGATTGCATTCTGACAAGATAATCAGATTTCGACAATGTTTCCGACGAGACGACCGGATTCCGACAACGTTTTCGACGAGGTGGTCAGATTTCGACGATGATGGCCAGATTCCGACCAAGATTTCGACGACGATGACCGAATTCCGATCAAGATTTCGACGACGGTGACCGAATTCTGACCAAAATTTCGACGACGGTGGCCGAATTTTGGTCAAGAACTCGATGCCGGTTGGATGATGGTAGGAGTTGAGGTGAAGATGAAAATAATGTTAGGGATTTAAATGAGATTGATGAATTGTATATTTTTAGAATTTAGGTTTCTTATATATTTTTTGATATTTTTTTCAAGTTTTACTAGTTTTGAATAAAAACCCTATCATTTAATCCCCTAAATTTTGAAAAAAAAAAATTATTTTTTGCACATGATCCCATATGAAAGCATACTTTTTTTTTTTTACCAAAACCCCCCTTGAGGAGAACATGTGTCTATTTTCAAAATTGAGAAAATTATGTATAAAACATGTAAAGTTCAAGAGTTATATGTTATTTTTCCTTATATTTATGATGAATTATATAAAAATGATTTATTAATCTTTTTGATTGTGTGTGAGGAATGTGAGAAAGAAATAGGAAAAGAGAGAAACCCTTTTGATCTCATCAGCTCATTAAATAAAAGTAGAAAACAAGAAAAAAATAATACTCCTATCAAACAAACCCTACGTTGCTTCGGCGAAAAAAAACAAACCTCTAAAATTTTGTACATTTGTAGTGATCTATGAAGTAGACATAGAAGATTGATATGTGTTTAAAATCAAGAAATAAAGAGTTGGTTTATATTAAAATAGAAATATGAATCATTGACACCTATAAAAAAATCTTGACCATTAATCTTCTCTTATAATCTCGTTGGTTGGTTTCAAATAAGCATACATAACATCTTGAATGCAAAAGTCATGATTTACAAAATAAATAAATTGTTTGCTCGAAATTATAAGTATTGTTTTTTCTCATTAAATAACATAAATAAAATTTCATAATAGTAATACGAGAGGTTATAATATCTAGATGATAACTAAAGACTAAAACATGAATCGACATAGAAGTATGGGATGAAACGAAACAATTCATCATTTAACGAAGAAATATATATCTGTCATTGACATATTATACAAGTTAAACTAACGCAACTAACGAGATATTCAACGAGTATCTGATTCAAAGACAACTTAGACAAGATGACTCAATTCAAAATGAAAAATATAAGAATGTATCTGTATGATCGATTTATGATTTTTTTCTTCATAAACCTTATGATATTTTCTATAATATATATTTCATTATGTAATCATTGGATACATAATTTAATGATTAATTTCATAAACTAATTTTTCATAACAAATTTCGATAACTACGTAATTTTATACGGACAAGACTCTAATTCTAATTTCTGCGATGCTGACTACAGACATAGAAACCAAAAATATCAGTTCCCTTGCGTCCCCTTCAACCGCTTCGATATCCCAATCATTAAACTCTCTCCCCACAACGACTTGCAAGTAAGTTGGCCTTCTCCTCTTCTTTTCTTTCCATCCAATCCCGCATCCAATAAAGCACATCTCTTCCTCTTTTCTCCCTTTTTTTTCATCTCATCTTCTTCACACAGACAGTTCATAGTTCAATTCAACCCTTCTCTCAACAATAATGGCATCGTCTTCACAGTAGTACAGTCTCCACTACCATCAATGCCCCCCTCGACTGCTCCTCATCCTCCTCTCCATTAAATGAAACTTCAACGACACCTAAAACGACTCCTTCTACCAATATGCCCTAATTTCTCAAACTCTCCCCCAAAATTGAATTGATCGCCATCAGAGCCGTCATCACCGTCCTCCTCCTCATCCTCCTTGTAACCCCAGTCGCCTTCGACGCTGCCACAAACTCCTCCTGTGATCAATCCCGCGGGTTCAGGAAAGTTCCCTACCCCTTCAGATTCTCTGCCACATGCGGAATAGAGCTCGCTTGCAGCAGCAGCCGTGATCGAGTTGAGCTCGTCAGATTTGATGTTCTGAATCTGACCTCTGAAAGCATCTTGATAAACCTCTCCGTCGAATGCAATCGATCGGCGACTACACTGTAAGGTTTGTTTGACGACAACTAGGCGCCGACGACGAGGAACGCATCAACGGAGCAACATTCGATGAAGAGGCGACGACGTCTTTGGGGCGACGGTGGTAGGTGGTGGAGATGTGAGGTAGAGGTGGGGAGATGAGAGGAGGGGGTTGGGTT
>JAOVYX010019636.1:0-18181 GCA_035668315.1 Drosera spatulata | reverse complement strand
CGTTTGGTTTAGTCAGCCTTGTCATGAACCGGGTTCGTGACGGCATAACGCCACGTGTCCTAGAGGCGGAGTTCGGGACGTTACATGCAAGATCTAGCAAATCTGGTAGATTTCAACAATCTGGCGACCTCGATCTAACCAACGAGGTAATCCGTCACAGTACTGCTAGTGAGGGACAAGAAGGAGAAAATCGGGGGACAAAATCATACAATCCACAGTATGGTCAACAGTCTAACCAGAGGCAATCTTAGAGAGATGGAGTGAGTAATCAGAATCGCTCCACCGGTGGTGTCACTTGCCATAGCTGTGGTAGATTCAAACATGTTGTCAAGGATTGCCGTACCGCACCTGTGACATGCTACAATTGTGGTGGACAAGGCCACAAAAAAAGATTTTGTCCACAAGAGAACATGTCAAGAGACACAGTTCAGGGTCCAGCAGCTGCTAGTCAGTCAGGTACATAACCGTAAAGACAAGCTGGAAGCCAACCTAAACCATCACCAGGGAGAGTGTCCAACATGAACCCACAGGAAGAGTAGTAGAGCGGAGTTACAGTGATTGGTAATCTTTAATTTTTCTCATGTCCAGCTTTCGAGCTTTTTGACACTGGTGCTACCCATTCTTTTGTTACCAAGTTTTTTCTTGAAAGGCACGGCATCAAATCGGAACCCATACCTAGTAAGATATACATCGGGTCATCAATCGAAGACATTGTGGGCTGCAGACATTCCGTGTCTTATGTCTCAATTGAGATAGGGGGTGAAAACTTCCCTATAGACCTTGTTGTGTTCAATCTTCAGGATTTCGATGTCATTCTTGGTATAAGTTGGTTAAAAAAATATAGCGCTATCATAGATTCCAGAGAAGAAACTGGTTAGAATAATAGGTACTAAAGGAGGTAAGTTTGTATACTACGAGAAAGGGTCAAGACCTGAGGTGTTAATAGTATCCGCAATGACAACAAGCAAACTTCTAAAGAAGGATTGTCAGGGATACTTATGTCACATAGAGGTACCTTCCGAGGAAGGTAAGGGATTGTTCGAAATCCCAGTTGTGTGTGATTTTCTAGACGTCTTTCCGGAGGAAATACTGGGATTATCACCTAATAGAGAGGTTGACTTCTCTATTGAGCTAGAGCCGAAAGCAACACCTATTTCCAAAGCACCCTATCGTATGACACTTGCAGAGCTGAAAGAGCTCAAAACTTAGCTCGAGGATCTGCTTGAAAAGGGATATATCTGACCTAGTGTCTCACCGTGGAGGGGCTCCTGTGCTTTTCGTTAAGAAGAAAGATGGGAGTATAAGACTGTGTATTGACTATCGGGAGTTGAACAAAATCACCATAAAAAACCAGTATCCTTTACCTCACATTAATGATATGTTTGACCGGTTGCAAGGGGTTACGGTCTACTCCAAGATAGACCTTCGTTCTGGTTATCATCAATTGTGTATCAAATCCACAGATATTTGAGAAACAGCTTTCCGACATCGATATAATCATTATGAGTTCGTTAATATGCCATTCGAACTCACTAATGCACTTGCTGTGTTTATGGATTTAATACATAAGGTCTTTAAACCTTATCTTGATCAGTTTTTTGTTTTGTTTATTGACGACATACTGATATACTCCAAGACACCATAAGATCATGAATGACATCTTCGAACCACCTTGGGAACCCTCAGAAAAAATCAGTTGTATGGTAAACTCAAGAAGTGTGAATTTTGATTGAAAGAAGTTGCCTTCTTGGGACACGTGATCTCAAGAGAGGGTGTTAAGGTCGATCCGAAGAAAATTAAAGCTATGAAGGAATGGACCAGACCTACTAATATGATGGAGATCAGAAGTTTCCTGGGGTTACCCGGTTACTATCGACTATTCGTGGAGATTTCTCTAAGATAGCCATGTCATTGTCTTGTCTTAAAAGAAAGAACATGAAATTTATTTGGTTTGAAAGCCGTGAGAAGGCTTTCCAGGAACTCAAGACTCGTCTCACTTCTGCTTCTGTGCTTACACTACCTTCTAGTGAGGAAGGATACTGTGTGTATAGCGATACATCTAAGCAAGGACTTTAGTGTGTACTCATGCAATACGAGAAAGTAATAGCTTATACTTCGTGACAACTGAAGCCATATGAGCATAACTACCCTACGCATGACTTGGAGTTAGCCGCGGTGGTTTTTGCCATCAAGATCTGAAGGCATTACCGATACGGAGTGTCATGTAAGGTCTTTACTGATCATAAGAGCTTGAAGTACATCTTTACTCAGAAAGAGCTCAACATGAGACAACGGAGATGGGTAGAGCTACTAAAAGACTATGATTTGGACATCCAGTATCATCCAGGAAAGGCAAATGTGATGGTCGATGGTCTAAGTAGGAAGGTTCAGAATTCAGAGGGAAACTTGCACCAATTGAGAATTACGCAAGACACCCTGGTTGATGAATTGTGCAAGTTAGGAATTGAAGTTCGAATAAGGTCAGTTAGTGGGAGACTTGCAGATATGCAAGCTCGTTCTACTCTCCATGATGAGATAGTGCAGGCTCAAGAGACCGATGTTGCACTATAGAAGTTGAGGGAAGAGGCTTGAAAGGATATCGTAACGGGATTTATGATTCAGGTAACAAGATATACCAACAAGATGTACCAGGATCTGCAAAACCACTATTGGTGGAGCAACATGAAAAGGGAGACTACTGAGTTTGTCAGCAAGTGTTTGGTCTGTCAGTAAGTAAAGATAGAACATCAAAGATCGGGTGGATTACTACAACCTCTTGAGATACCAACATGGAAGTGGGATGCAATATCCATGGACTTCATAGTTAGACTTCCAAGCACAGTTGGGGGTTTAAACTCCATTTGGATAATAGTGGACCGTTTGACAAAGTGTGCACACTTCCTTCCAATCAAAAATGCATGGAGTGTTGATCGATTGACCAAGGAATATGTGAAGACTATCGTAAGGCTCCACAGAGTTCCTACCACCATAGTGTCTGACAGAGACACGAGG
Organism: Drosera spatulata; assembly: GCA_035668315.1. Classification (NCBI taxonomy): domain Eukaryota; kingdom Viridiplantae; phylum Streptophyta; class Magnoliopsida; order Caryophyllales; family Droseraceae; genus Drosera; species Drosera spatulata. The sequence goes on along the minus strand of JAOVYX010019636.1, from coordinate 15,169 downwards.
CTTCAATCTCGATTCTGGCTAGGATTGCAAGAGGCTCTCGGTACACGTCTGAACTTCAGTACCGCCTTACATCCTGCATCCGACGGGGAAACGGAAAGGACGATACAGACATTAGAAGATATGTTGTGTGCATGTGTTCTTGATTTCAAAGGCTCTTGGGATCATTATCTGTCTTTGGTCGAGTTTACGTACAACAACAGTTACCATTCCAGCATCGGTATGACGTCATTTGAGGCGCTATATGGCAAGAAGTGTAGGATACTGATATACTGGAATAATATTTAGGATGTGGTCCGATTGGGACCAAAGATGGTACAAAAATTGGCTGAGAAGGTGAAACGGATTCAGGAACGGATGAAGGCTATACAAGACCGTCAGAAGTATAGTTTCCTATAAATGCAAGCTCTCTTCTCCTTGAAAATTTCTTACAAATACAAAACAAAACACTCCTTATCATGCAATATTAGAGTTAATCAAGAGAAGAGAAGATGAAGAAGTTTGAGGAGAAAAGGAGAAGGTAGGTGGTAAGGCGTATACGACGAGGATCCTTCACCATTATTAAGTGAAGGTGATCATCTTGATTAGAAATTTTGTGAAAATTATACACTCTTTGATAAATTCTGATATTAATGTATGTTGAATTCCCTCATGTATAGTTTCTAATGAAGTTAACAAATCATTATTCGAAATTATGAATCATAAGATAGAAATCAAAACATTAAGATATATCAACCTGTAAAAAACTGGTTATAGGGATGACTTTGTGGCTTGATATAACATTATATAATAGGCTTTATAAGACAAGCCTTATATCACTACAAAGGTATGAAAGTCTAATTTCTAAAATAATTTATAAATAATTATTTGGAAATTTTTGTAGAGAGATATGAGTTAAGTAGTGAAGTAAGGTCAAACTATCTAAATTGACAAAAAATATAAATTTGAACTAATTAACTGCTATTATCGATAAATTTTTATGATTAAAACTTTGATTCATGAACATATTATGAAGTCTAGTTTATGTAAAATTTTACGAATTAATTTTTTAAGTTGTATGTAAGAAGTTATAGATTTAAATACGTCTAAATGTTATTTTGGACAGAATCTGGGATAACTGTTTCAGAGGACGGGAAGCTCGTTCCAGAGATCAAGACGCCCGTTTCAGAGACTGGGACACCTGTTTCAATGGCCGAGACACCTGTCCCAGAGGTCAGGATGTCGTCTCAGAACCTTCTGGATCAGGAATGATCTTTTTGACCCCAAAACAGCTTCAAATATTCATAAATACCTCTAATGATATTCAATATATAAAATCATCATCATGGACAATCAAAATAAATATCAAAGGCTTATACAAAGCTCAGCATCACCTTATAATATTAACATGATAGTTTGTTCACGAAATATGAACAAATATGTTTAACTCCGTAACGCGAATAAACATTCACAAGGCAACATATTAATATGTGAATCTTAGTATATTATAGGAGTTAGAGACGCTTCTTGTTGACACATAAAGGAAAATTCGAGCGTGTGTGTGTGGAAAGCGGAGTAAGAAGGTAACGTTTAGATTTATTGTGTGTGACGATGCGTATTATTATACCGTGGATATAATAATATGCATTGAAATCTTTACATGTAGTCACTAAATGTGCATGACTGACGTAAAATATAGACTGTAACTATTGTGTGCCATGATAAGATGATGTGTGTGTTTGTGTTATGCCTTTGTTACTGGTATAAAAAGTATGAGTGAGTAAAAGGAGTGTAAATTCATAATTGGTGAGATAACTCCGTGGTATAAAACACAAAGAGCGTTATGTCTGTCGTTTGTGTTATACAATGACTTGGTGGTGATATTCTTTCATCGACCTTGTGAAGTAGTTTTGGTATGAGGAAAATTCACTGCAAGAGACCCTGGGCTCTGGTTTGGTTGATCCCCTTTCGCAGATGTCCTTTTAGTTAAAAGACTGAATAAAGCTTGATAAGTTGGAATTCAACAAGTCTCGCCTAGGGCAAAATAATAATACTGAGGATATCTATTGTCTGTCTTCACTGTGTTTTTGAGATGATTACTGTGAATGCCGGATTGACATAATAGTTTCAGAGTGCTGAAAAAAAAGGACCTAAGTGGTCTTTTTCTTTTTCTTTTCTTACCTTCTTCTCTCGTATAACCCTTGGTAAGGGGGCCGACACTGTTATTGAGCTCATATGGCTCACGGTTACTTATTTTCTGTGTTTTTTCTCTTCTCTGTGTTTTCAGAAGTCAGAAATGACGGACAGATGTGACATAGGTTATGGTGCCAATATGCATTTATTGTATTGTAATTATGGGCTAAGTAAAATTTGTAATAAATGAGGAGTTTTTGCTGTATTAGATAACATTATTGGTTTATGTCTAGGTGGACTTTTTTTTATTTCTGTACCTAAACCAGTTAAGTAATTTTTGTCTAGTTGGGGTGTTGGGACTCAGCGGCAGTGACGTAATTTGTATTATTACATGAAAAATCGGGGAGTTATAAGTAATGCATAAATCTCCTCTTTGTATATACTTGTAAATTTTGAAGACGAGCTTTAGTTATCAAGGTGATCTTGTTAGGTGATTAGCTTTGGTTTGACTTATGCGGGATAGTCGGGCTTGGTGATTGTTATACGGGATAGTTGTTGATTCCTATTTGTGGTATATTGTGAATCACATGAGATCTTTTTGTTTCTTTTTGTGATGTGTTTAGTTTGTGGTTTATCTTTTTTGTATTTGCTATTGAGATTTCACTTAATAGCTAATCCCTTCCTTCATTTTTATTGTGATCTGTTGCATTATCTGTTTTGTACTAGGGATTTGATCCCCTTTATAATTGAATTATCTAAAAGAAAAAAAGAACAATAATAATGCAAAACTAAGTTGTTGTAATTCGGGACAACATGATATTTTTGATACTTCACTTTTATTCTCTTCCAACCCACAAACAAAGGTAAAGAAAATCAAACTTTCTTCCCACAACTCACAAACATAATAAATTATTTTTCTTTCCTTTGTTTCACCTCACCTTCACTCCCCTCCCTTTCTTCCACCTTCCCTCCCCTCCGCTTAAAACTTACAAACACAGCCTCAGTGATTGATGAAAACCTATGGGAGGAAGCCAGGATGGCTATGTTTGGCGCTGCAGTTAACGACAACGAAGACCACGAGGAGGTGGTTCTTGCTGATCATGGTGTGATCCCAGTGTGGGTTATTATAGGAGGAGACACTACTACTATTTCAGGGGTTGGGGAACTGGGGGATCGGGTGCTGGGGTTTTATCACAAGTGATACTGTAACACCCCAAAATTCGACATGTCCGGAACGTGATTTTATGCCGTCACAAACCCAGTCCATAACAAGACCAAGTAACCCAAACGAGTTTATAGTTATAGAAGATAAGGGAAGCTACCAAATCAATAACATTATAAATCCGGATGATGTTATGCAAACCCAAATTACATTACATTATCTCATTAATACACTATCCAATTGTCTACAAGTGGTTCCTAACCAAGTTATTTCATGTAGTATTTATTACATATTGAATAATGAGGTAATTACCTACATACATAGAGTCTTACTCTAGGGCTTCGGTATCGTCCTTTGGTGGTTCTGCAAATAAAACACATAACCCGTAAGCTAAAAGCTCAGTAACCAAAAATATATGTATTCGATTTGTAGGGTACTCCCTCGACTATGACGATCGATGAATACCTATAAAACATTTTCTAGTAGCCACAGAAAAATATGGGCACCATATTAAACTATGCGCGTTATAATAGCTTATACGTCCTTGTCCTTTTTTAGAAACTTTTACTTACTTAACCATCGCAAGTTCGTGTCTCGACATGAATGATAGAACTCAATGAGGAATAAGAAAAAGAGAGATTTTTGAGATGGACACTGATCTAGGCCAAGTTCTCAATCACATATCATTCATCAAAATCATTTAAAAACCTATTTTATTTTGTGAAAGCGTTTCTGTTTTTCATAAATACTACGCCTGATTTTGGTTCGCGGCCCAAAATCACTAGGTCTCTTGCGTGTATTTCGCTTTGTTAAACCCTCACTTACACACCGAAGGTCCCCCTACAGAGAGCAATCTTACACCTAATCGACCGAAGTTCTGGCCCGCGACTTCTTGTCGCTGCGCATACGAAGAGAACCACACTTGTCCTCTTATTAGCTAGATTTAACGTCTAGCACTGTCAAGTCAAGTCCGTTTTGAACATTCGTAGTGCCAAAGAACCCGATCCGGATTAATCCACTATGCGACTCATCGACGACAATGGACTTGTTCGGTTATCTTTAGTTTGTTATAATGTTTGTTGTTGTGTTCCTTACAAGCACACTTCCTTTACTGTTACCCATGTATAACATATTCATCATAAAAATTGCACATCATTCTTCACCATTTCCGTCTTCCACTGCATTGCATCATATTAGATGTACCGTTTGGCCACGAGGACGTTTGCATCATATTAAATGTCCCAGCCTCTGGAACGGACGTCCCTGCCTCTGGAACGAGTGTTTCAGATTCTGTCCAACATGGCCTTTCAATGCATTTAAATCTATAACTTCTTGTATACATCTCAAAAAATTATTTCGTAACATTTAACATAAACTAAACTCTATAATCTTTTCATAGAATTAGAGTTCTCATCATGAAATCTTATCAATAATAGCAATTTATTCTTTAAAATTTATATTTTTTTACTAGATCAGATAGTTTGACCTTACTTCACTAATCAACTCATGACTCTTTATATACAACTCTAAATTAAGATATGTAAACTATTCTGAAAACTAGACTTCAAGGTTTTTCTAGTGATATTTCATTTTCAAACTCTTACTGAGTGATATTGGATCAAGCCACAAAGTCAGTTCTGTAATCAATTTTTACAGATTGACATATCCAAACATTTTGATTTATATCTTAATAGTCACAACTCCAAATCATGATCTATCAACTTCATTAGGAACTAGACATATGAGGCTTCAATATATATTAAAATTAGAATTTATTTCAAAGCTTATAATTTTCTACACATACATGCAAGATAGTAACTGATCGGAATGAGATTTGGTTACCTCTCGAGCGTTTTTAACATTTGAGACTTTGTTTGATGATAACTCTCACTCTATACGTCGGATCTTTATACCGTTAGATTTGTTGGATCCCTGACTTTGTCTCGGATGTCGTGGTAGTCTTGAATTAAAGATCCTGCAAGTCTAGAGAACGATCTGATCAACACAGTGTGAGTTTTGAAGTGATAACTATGTGTGAAACTTAAATTCATAATAACTTGCGATCCGGAGATCGAATTAACATACCGTTTGTGACGTTGGATTTCTTGATTTGTCCTCTTCGTCGTGACTATCAATCTCACTGATTTTGATGGAGTATGGAGAGGATATCGTGATGTAGAGTGTGAGTATTATGTGAGGGAGAGTGTGAGTTTGAGACAGAAGAGAGGGTGAGTGAAGGGTGTGATTTTGTTAATGGAAGAATTAGGCTAGGGAAGGGAATTATGCTTGATGATGATTATGGTGGGAGAAGTGGTTATGATGGAGGTGGATGAAGTGGGGTGGTTTTGATGGGAAGTGATGTGGAAGGAGTGTGGGAAGTGATATGTAAGGAGTGGGGAGAGTGATGTGGAGGAAAAGAGAAAGTGGTCGGAGTTTATGGATAGTGAAGAATAAGAGAGATTAGTTTAGGGTGAGTGGGGTGGTGGGTAGAATATAGGGTAAAATTATTTAACGAATTCTGATATTTTATATACCGTTTTTTCAAAAACCTTGTGTAATTTCACCTCAAAAAATTATTTCGTTCGGACCGTAATGTTCCAAACATTTTATTAGAACGTTCTAACAAAGAAAATATTATTTTTGAGACTAAAAATTTTACACTTGTACACGACTCTCTTATCTCCGTAACGTTCGTTACGTGTGTCATACTTTGTAACTTTCGTTACTTGTCGCGTTTTTAATCCCATTTATTCAAAATATAAGCTTAACATATATTTATTTAATATTTATATATCCCAAAATTTTCAGATATTACAGATACGATGGGACGTGAAGTGTTTGGGTTGTGTTGTGTAGTATTTGGTTCGTTTCTACATAGGGTTTTATTGGTATTCTTTTTGGTTCAGTATCGTAGGAGGAGATGCAGTTTCAGATGTTAGTTGCAATATTTGTAAGAAATCAATGTACTGTACGAAGATGCGTTGTTCCGATCGACATAATCACATTGATTTTTTGTGTGGGACGCACTGAATAATTCATGACTGGGCACTATTTTGAGGCATATTGTCTATGAAAATCGATGCACTGTTTGTGAAAAATTTACGACAACAACGATGATGTTGAATGAAAAGAGGAAAGAAAGCGCACTACGTGTCTCGACGGTAGGGTGAAAGGTTTAAATTTAGGCTTTATAATATGATGAGTTGTAATTGATTATTAATAATTATATTTAGAGTTTGTGATTTGATTAGGAAATCATGAGTTTTATTGCCTTTTTTTCTATGGGATTCAACATATTGTTTCGTAAAGTTAAATGAGGGCAAATTGAAACATAAATTATGATTGAAAATTTATTTATATAAAAATCTATTGTTATCACTTATTAATAAAAAAAAATTGGCTTTTGAAAAGTTATTGCTAATTCCTTTTATTATATAATATCACTCAAATAAAAAATATTGTAGATAATATGAGAAAAATATCATGTCTGTTATAATATGATATAATATATGTGGATAAACATGAGCAATGAGATAAAGAATTATAATGTTGCGCATGCATAACGCTAAGTAAATAAGGACGAAATCGATGACGTTAATAGTTGAACAAATTTTTACTTTGTTGTGAAGTATTCGTTGCATTAGGACGTTTTTCATTATGAAATAACCTCCTAAGGTCCTCTATAAATAAGGTTATAGCCGTTGTATTTTAGAATCACTTTTGAATGGAAAAGCAACACTCCTCCTCATTTCATCTCGTCCCAAATCACATCTTTTATAACGCGCTATCTGCACGAGCGCTCTAATCCACCAACTGAGTCAGGTAAAGAATTGATGTTTGCTTCAAAAAAAAATCTCTCTCCAGATTCTATTCACTCGGGTGCTTTGATCGGAGGAACTCATAGACACCTTGCTACTGCTTCAAGAGAGACAAGTCAAATATTCTTTAACTCATGCACTGATGCATGAAATGATTTTATTTTGGGTTTCCAAATTTGAAATTGTTGAATTGTGTTCATGAATTTATGAAACCAAATTTGTTTCTTCTAAAATCAATATAATTGGATGCAAGGAAACATGATGACTCCATTGTTTTTACATCGCCTCTTATCCTACTTGTGTTTACTCATGGAAATGGTTCCATTTGTTTATAATCTTCCATGAACAGATAAAACTAAGGTCTTGTTTGTTTGTGAGATATATAAGAGGATGACTACTATGTTTCTTATCTCATTTTTCAACAACATAGGAAAGCTTTCTGAAACATAATTAACTCATAAATTATTCTTCAGTTATGCAAAATGTTTTAAGGTTTAAGGTATTTGGTTTCTCAAAACCGAAAAGAGTATATACAATACACCCCCCCCCCATTTAAGCATCATCTGACATGGTAGAATAATGAAAGGGTGTCAATTTGGGTCGCTTGTGGTTGTGGAAGCCCCATGATCACTGGTTCGAACTGTGGTCCCGATACTCCATCTATGACCAGGTGATCCCACGCAAATGGATAAAAGTCGATGACCCTATCGGGAGATTTTTTGGTTAATGATGATTAATCAATAACTAAGCATAATTAATATCATTGATCTATATTACTTAATCTAAATAAGGGACGACACAGTCGACCTACTAATTACTAACCAACGGTCGTCTGACGCCATATTTATTATTGTGCTAACAAGGGACGACATAGTCGACCTATTAACTGCTAGCCAACGATCGTCTGCAACGTCATATTTATTAGTGTGCTAATAAGGAATGGCACAGCCGACCTATTAACGGCTAACCAACGGTCGTCTACGCGGTCTTGTTTATTACTGTGCTAACTAGGGACAAGCCTACCTATTAACTTGCTAACCTATGGACGTCTATGACGCCTAAGGACGACTCAACCGTATTTTTCTTTATGCATATTTATTATTGCTTTTGAACTCGGATGGCTAAGTCGCCATTTATTCTTGGTTATCTTCAATTGCAATAATCAATTGAAAAATTTCTATCTATTACATTTTTTATTGTCAATATGTCGCTGAAATTCACACCTCTCAATGTCAATAGGAACAACTACCTCTCTTGGAAGCTGGATACAGAAATGCATCTTGTGGAGAAAAATCTCAAGCACACAATTGAAAACCTAGAGCAGGAAACCGTACGGGAAAGGACAAAAGCCACAAGTATTCTTCGTTGTCACCTTCACGAAAGTATGAGGGATGAGTTTTCGACGGAAGAAGATCCTTTTGATCAGTGAAAAACCCTAAAGGAGCGATGAAATCGCCTGGCATACATTCTATGTCCAAGGGCACAAAACGCTTGGAACAATATGAGGTTTCCAGATTTTAAGGATATCACAACCTACAACTCCACAATTCACAAGTTCAAGTCTCAACTGAGACTATGCAGGATGGCTATCGATGATGCGCAAATTATTAATAAGACGCTCTCTATATTCCATCCTAATCATATGATGCTTCAGTAGCAGTATCGCATCAGGGACTTTAAAAAGTTCTCTGATTTGATGGATGCTCTTCTAACTACTGAAGAGCGAAATGAGCTGCTGGTCCAAGAGCACAACTCTCGTCCGATTGGAGCTCCCCGTTGGCCTAGGCCAACACTGTTGCGCCTTTGGAGGTAGGGAAAAGCAGCCAGGACAGAGGTCGTGGTTATCGTGGAAAGGGTCGTGACAAACGGTTCAGGCGAGGCCGAGGTTACCAGGGTAACAACCCCATTCCAGCTCGCCAAGATCACAACAAGCGCGGGAAAAATATGAGTCGGGGAAATTTCAAAGACCAAAGGAGCCGCTCTGATAAAACTCCAGATTCAGTTTGCTTTAAGTGTTGTATTGCTGGTTACTGGGCGAATTCATGTCGCACTGCTAAGCATCTGATCGACTTGTATCAAGCTTCTCATAAGGGAAAGGGAAAAATCCCGAGACAAATCTCAACATCGCCCCTGAGAATGAGAATAATGATAATGATATTCCATATATGGAGGCTGATGATTTTCTCAACTAAGGACATAACCAGCCACCTTATTTGTTTCATATGTATCATAGGTGTACTTGTTATGTTTTCCTTTTATAGTATCTTGCTTTTCTTCGATGTATACTATGCTAATATACTATATTCTCTTTCAGATGAATAAAGAAAGTGCTTGTATAGTGGACAGTGCTACAATGCATAACATCTTAAAACAACCTAACTTTTTCTCATCTTTGACTCGTGTAAAGTCGAGTATTGGTACTATATCTGAAAATGTTGATATTATTGAAGGATTTGGTACAGCAACTATTGTTTTACAAAATGGCACCATCGTAAATCTCAAAGGGGTTTATATTGCCTCAAATCCAAAAGTAATTTGTTGAGTTTTAAAGATATAAGGCAGGATGGTTATCATTTGGAAACCATTAATGAGAATGACAAAGAGTATCTTCTCATTACATCAATTACTTCGTCTGAAAAGCACGTACTTGAAAAACTTCTTGCCTTCTCCTCATGTCTTCGTGGTTCAAAAATCATTCACTGAAGAAAATAGGTTATGGCATGAAAGTCTAGGTTACCCAGTCTTTAATATGATGCGTCAAATAATATCAATATCTCGTGGCCATCCTTTGAATGACCAAAAGGTCCATAGCAATCATGAATTATCATTTACTGCTTGCTCGCTTGGGAAAATCATCACAAGGCCATACACTACAAAGGTTGGTGAGAATCCCCCTTATTTCTAGAAAGGATTCATGACGACATATGGGGACCAACTCACCCATCATGTGAATCATTTCGCTATTTCATGATGCTAACAGATGCATTAACTAAATGATCTCACGTCTGCCTTCTTTCTACAAGGAATATGGCCTTCTCAAGATTATTAGCTCAAATCATAAAGCTATGAGCACAATTCCCTGATCACCTAATTAATACATTTCGGCTTGATAATGCACACGAGTTTACTTCGTGAGCATTCAATGAGTATTGCGTTGCAACAGGGATTAATGTTGAACACCCTGTGTCTCATGTACACGCACAAAATGGATTGGTTGAGTTTTTCATTAAAAAAACTCCAATAGATAGCAAGACATATGCTGCTTAAAACAAAGCTGTCAATGAGCGCTTAGGGACATGCTATATTGCATGTAGCATCACTTATCAAAATAAGGTCTTCTGCACAACATCAATATTTACCATATCAATTAGTGTATGGTATTGAGCCTGTATTTCCCATCTAAGGGTTTTTGGCTGTGTAGTTTATGTTTCTATTGCACCCCTACAAAGGACCAAAATGGGTCCACAATGAAAGCTTAGAATATATGTGGGATATGACCCTCCATCTATTGTCAGGTATCTTGAAACCCTAACGGATGACTTGTTCACGACAAAATTTTCTGATTATCGCTTTGATGAAACCGTTTTTTCAACATTAGGGAGAGAAAATAAAGATAAAGCAAAGATTTTGTCCAAGGAACAAGAGGATTTAACTTGGAGGACTTCAGCATTGTTATACCTCAATCCTCACATAAGTAAAACTGAACTTGGAGTCCAGAAGATCCTTAATATGCAAAGAATTACAAATCAAGTGCCTGATACATTTGTTGATGCAAAGAAGGTGACAAAGTCTCATATACCTGTTATGAATGTTCCAGCAAGAATTGAGATCCTAGAAGATGGATATGTAGCTAAACCTATAGAAGAGTCCCAAGTACGTCAAAAGCGTGGAAGATCTGTTGATGCAAATGACATAGTCCTTAGGAAAAGAAGGAAAAAATTATGTAATACTCCAAAGAAAAGTATGCAACCTCTAAAGGAGGTTGATGAGTCCCCTAATATGACTAGTCAATACGATACATCGCCTCGGGACCAATCCTTTGAGAACAAAGAAATCTTGATATGTTATGTTTCTAAAGACGAAGTATGATATCGAAATCAAATCGAAATTACTGGTGTATTTGTCTATCATGTGGCTCATAATGCTTAGCTTAGTTCCGACAAGGATTTCGAGCCTCGAAGTATGGATGAGTGTAGAGAAAGAAGTAATTGGTCAAAATGGAAAGAAGCGATCCAGGCCAAGCTACAATCGCTAGAAAAGCGTAGTGTGTTTGGGCCCATAGTCCGAACTCCAGAACACGTCAAACCCTGCAGATTATAAATGGGTGTTCGTGAACAAACGTAATGAGAAAAATGAAATTGTGAGTTACAAGACATGACTCGTTGCCCAAGGATTCTCACAAATATCTAGAGTCAATTATGAACAAACGTATTCCTCTGTAATGGATGGGATTACGTTTTGTTTCTTGATTAGTATGACAACCAAAGAAGGTTTGGTCATGTATCTCATGGACGTTATAACAACATACATATATGGCTCTTTAGATGTCGATGTTCACATGAAAATCCCTGAAGGGTACAAAGTACCGAGCTCATTGGTGCCACAAAGTCTTTATTTGATTAAGTTAAAACGCTTTTTATACGGATTAAAACAATCCGACTGAATGTGATACAATCAACTTAGTGAATATCTATTATCAAAAAGGTATGTGAACGATAAAGTTTGTCCATGTGTATTCATCAGTGTCCTTATGTTGGACAATTCAAGGAAGACTTTATAAAGGGTAATAGAACGAAGCACATCAATCCAAATTACATCTATACTCACGGCCTTTAAGACGAGGAAGTCATCCACATTCAGCTAATCCAATCGTGCAACAGCCTAACTAATCTATTTACCAAGGTGCTTCTCAAATCATCTTTTGAGCAGTTGAGGTATAAGATCGGTTTACGGCATCTCAATGAACTTCTTCAGGGGGAGAATGTACTTTTTTTTCTCCAATCAGATTTTTATTCCCTGAGTTTTTTCTGACAAGATTTTAACGAGACAGTCGCTAATACCCAACCATTGCTCATATTATCCAAAAGGAAGTGATAATATATTATAATATATGCGGCTAAATATGAACAATATGATAAATAAGAATAATGTTACACATAAATAACGCCTAACAAATAAAAACGAAACTGATTATGTCAATAATTGCGCAAGTTTTTATTTCGTTATAAGTATTCGTTATATCGGAACGATCTTCACTATAAAATAATCTTCTAAATCCCTTTATAATAATTATATTTCATAATCAGATTTAAATAAATAAACAACTATTCACCTTATTTTCTTCCGTCCCAAATTAAATCTTTAATAACAATGTCAATAAAAATGGGAGCTTGATATTTACTATACGTGACCTTGAAGTTGACAACAAACAAAGTTAAGCACATCAACATAGATGTTCCCTTCTCACCCAATTCTCCACTTTCCCTCTCCACCTTCACTTCACCGCCCAAACCATTTCTGAGTGAGTGCGCTGAAATGAAGCAGAAATCAGGTGGGTTTCGGCTGAAATCAACTGGGCACAAGTGGGAAGGGAAAGTGTTTGCGGTCCTGTTCATGGGTCTGTGTGTTGGGAGCTTGGTGTTCATGTTGTCGAATTACAGTGAGATTAATCTGATTATGGCAGCTGGGAAGGAAGGGAATGAGAAGGAGAGGGAGGATGGGGTGATGGGGCGGAGGGCAAAGATCGCGTTTTTGTTTATTGCGCGGAATCGAATGCCGCTTGATTTTGTTTGGGATGAGTTCTTTAGGGTATGGGCTTTGTGCTTTTGCGTGTTGGTTTGATTGATGGGTTTGAGTATATTTGTGTTTGATGATAGATTGAGCTGATAATGTGATTTAATCGAATTCGTCGTTTGTTTACGGTGTTGATGTGTTTAGGTCTTTTGGGTTGTGAGTTGTGCCCAGTGTTGTGAGTTTAGACTGAAATGTAGATGATATGAGGTAGTACCGTGTACATATCTGATATGTGAACTATGGAGTCGCCCACCTCTTGCAGAACTGGAGGAATGCTAACATAGTTTTATCAGTACCTTTGATTTCATCTTTTTCCCTGCTAAGTTTGATACTTGCATTCCATGGAGATCCTTAAGTTGTTCAGCTCTTCTTTATATTTGAATGATGGGATAAGGTAATGCATAATGCCGAACTTGAGGAAGAAGTCATCTTCATTGACTCTAGGTCGTGTGCACTGTGCACCTCTTTGCTTCGCTCCCTCTATTTTGTTCTGAAATCTGAATTACTGGTACTGGTAGTGGTAGTGGTTGAAATCCCATCGGAGGCCTTTGAATTAACGTGCTCTTGCTTGTGGCTCTAGTAAGCTTGACAGGAGGATATACAGGTACTGTTTATAGCATGGGTTGAGAGATGGGAAGCAACCTTTGCACGACCATTGATCTTAGTTCTTTTTATTATTATTATTTAAGTATTTGACTTAATGTATAGACTTAGATTAAGCCAAATATAAGAACATGAACTAGTAAGATAAGTCTGTTCAACTTGCTGATTTTTTTACATTATGAAGTAAAAATAATAACATGACACTATCAAAGATCCTCATACATGGTCTAGTGGGGTTTATGCAGGTCCTGTAATCAATGATCCATGGCGAGGACATCTTGTTCATTATCGCATGCCTATTTTCCCCTTCTTAGATAATTTGTTGTTTGTTAACCGTAATCTTGTTATTCAGTTTAAATATCTTGTAGAATTGGTTATCCAAAATTCAATATTACGGTGGCGTGATCTCAAGATATAGGAGGTTGAAAACTTCATTAGTTCATTTCCTTCGGCAGTCTACTCTAGCTAGGGAGGTGTTAGAGAATTTACAATTCTTTGAGTTATCTGGTGGACCACTAAGCTGATGAATGAATGTTCTGGCGGCATGCAGCTATCCCTTAGCCGGGTAAGAAGAGTTAGGCTACAGATAGGGATAATTTGCATCTAGTCTGCTCTAACTTGGTACTTAACTGTGCACCTAGTATGATCAGTGTGTGGCGCACTGTTTTTGGTTTCATCATATGAACCTCCTCCTCTATTGACATTTGTTGGAGGACCCTGCACGAACTCTCTATATCAGATTAGGTGGTCAGTACAAGGTGGGCCACTAAACCAAATCTCTGTTGATCCTTATAGTGTCTTATGGGATATGCTTGTGCTGTGTGGTCTATAACTTTGCCTTTTCTCCAAAATATAGGACCTTCTATGCCACATGCGCACAGTTTATTTAACCCGGTGTACTATTGTCATCATGGTTTAATGGTGTTTATGAACGTTTGAAATTATTATTGTCACAATAACATTTTTTCTGACTCTTCTGTAAGCTGCTTTTTTTAGGCTGAGACAGAGAATAGATTTTCGATATTTGTTCACTCCAGGCCTGGCTTTGTGTTCAGTAGTTCAAAGACAATGTCATCATACTTCTTATTCCGGCAAGTCAATGACAGTATACAGGTAGGTTTTTGCATGCAAGTCCGCTGTACTGAGTTCTGATCTAAATCTAGTCCTATCTATCTTTCTGGTGTACAGTGAGGAAAATATGAATGTTCATTTCAATTGGACTGAGATAAACAAATACACTCCTGTAGAATTGAAGTGGGAAATTCTGATGTGTTGATGAGCGATTTCTTTATCTATGATATAACTTCATATTATCCTGTTATTACCACATGATTAAATCTCATGCCCAATTATTCTTTATCTATTATATAACTTCATATTATCCTGTTATTACCACATGATTAAATCCCATGCCCATTATTCTTTATCTATTATATAACTTCATATTATCCTGTTATTACCACATATTAAATCCCATGCCCATTACTTTCATTATCTTTTTGTTCCAAGTGCCGGCCCACTGCTTGTATTGTTTTGTGATATTTCTCTTGTAATTCATCTAACTTGGAGAGGATTTATGTGATGCTCTCTGCAAAAATCTGCTGTTGTGAATTTAGATGATTCTGATGGTGCTCCTTTAAATTGCTTGTGTTAAGAAACTGGAACTGCATATGAAGGAAAGCCT
>JAOVYX010019635.1:0-18182 GCA_035668315.1 Drosera spatulata | reverse complement strand
AAAATTCTCTGTCTCATTTAATTTTGCGCATTTATTATTGTTTGTGTTTATTATTAACTGACCCGTTCGTAACAAAATTCAACACAGCATATTCCTTCTGGCAACAAATAAAGCATCCTCATGTTATGTTTGTACAAGTTGTGGATTCAACAAGTTTATAGAGAAGATACAAGTGAAAGATTGGCTCTCGAACCATGCGTTGTTGTTTGTGATTTATTTGTATATTGTAGTTTCCCTAGAACAGATCAGGTTGCTGGAGTGATACTCAATTTCATGGACTGGCAATAAGGCCTTTTGTGTCATGACCCTGGCCGCCTGGGGCTTGGCCCTTGAAAAACCTGCCATTGCTGCTTAGTCCTACTTCAAGAAGTGCATGGTTTATTTCTCAAAAGGTCTATCTGATTTGTCAGAAGCCAATAGCAAATATGGCCTTAGGCAATACCTGTTCATCGACTCAAACTTCATTCCTCTGCAATTGATGTTGCTTTTGTTGCATAACATTCTCCGAGAAAGGTTGTGCCACATTTTCGTTGTATTTATGCTATGACAATTACGTAATTGGAACCAGTCTTTTCGTCTCGGCCTATGCAACATGGTCCAAGAAATGGAGATATCCAATGATCAGCTCCTGGTAATGTAAGCCAATGATATATCCAGATGATCATAAAATCAGTTACTCCAGTTATTTTGTGGAATGTGGTGACTGTCAGCAACTTGCTAACATGCTGAAACATGTTCATCAGATTGCAGGACATGTCAGCTGCCTATTTAATAGCAGGCATGTTAGCTACTTGTGTTAAAAAAACACAGTCATGTCTATTGGATTCATTTCTGCAAGTTGAGTATACCTAACATAACCAACATATGGTTGTAAAAAAAAATACTATGATTTTGTTTCGTTTTGACCATCTAGGCTTTTGTGATCTGCTGATTAATAGTATACTATATAGTGGCGCTTTGTCTCATTGTGCAGATGCCTCCAGTTCCTTGGCACAGAATATATCAGCATGTGAGCCAATATACATATTGTTTGCCACGATGCAAATCGATCCATGTGGTATGCATGTGCAATTGAATCCAGAGGAAGCAAAGTTGCCATGTTGCTCAAATCTCAGGTGAGGCTTTGAATGCTCAAACTTTCCGCTTTTATTGCTGGATATTCCAAAGTATTTCAGACAAGAACTTTTTATTTCGTGGGTTCTTGATGTTTAACCATAAGAAGATAAGGTGAAGAAGCTACAATATCGCGCTATCTTGTACACATTGTTGCTACATTGTTGACCTTCTCCTTGCATGACCTGACCTGGTTTGGTTCATCACTTCGGCGTTGGATAATCATGCGGAGGAAATCCAGTATTGCACGGATAAATGCTTCAGGTGTTAAACCTTCGATAAAGGTGATCCAGTATTGCACGGATCGCGGATAAATGAAATATAAAAGGGAAGCACAAGCTATGTTCAGGAGTGGACCACCAATAGGTCGCGAGTCTAGCTATGTCGTAATCGTGTTTTGCATGGTCCAAATTCTTTGGTCACAATCTACATCAATAGATCATATCTCTCCTATGTTTTATTCGTGACGGAACTTGTAAAAGCGACGAGTCTAGATCCAAAACACAGAATTCTCTGTACTTTGCAACATATAGCATTTCCGGTCCAGACAACATAAAGTTTGGGCAACATCTCATGCGTATGATGTTTAAGGTATTTGGTAACTGTAAGATCAATTACCTGCTTGCAGGGCGGTAGATACCAATTAGTTCTGGTCCTGACTAGCTAATAGTTTTTTTGTTTTGGGTTTGTTAGTTATAATGTGGCAATTAGGGGTCCCTGTTAGCGATCTATAACTAATATTCGGGTTCACAACAGAATGTTGTGATCTGGAAGCAATGAGGCATATATATGCTATTCTTAGTGATTGCTTGGTGATTCGTGACCATTTTGTACCATACATGTAAACACTTGCATTGCCATATGATACAGTCGGTTACATATATGTTATGTACTGAAGTCGTGGGCAAATAGCTAATTAGGATCCCAATCACGTACTTATCAGCTGCATTGGTCCTACTGGCCTCGTGGCTGCTATTTCCTTGTGCTTCATTGTATTTGACCATTGAGAGGGAACGGGCAGGAAAGCTAAATGGACCGATGGCGACTGTAAGACCATGGACCAGAATAATATATAGTCATAAGGACAACCACAACAGGAAGAGGAATGCTGATCATAGTAAACCTTGGTTGAGGATCACTAGTCATTCAAGCTGAGTACAGGGCACGTATCCTAGGTGCTTCCTAATGCTGTGTTATCCTCCACAGGGTAAGCAATAAATAAGGTATGAACTTAGGAGGAGGATGCAAATCCAATATGTCAAGGTATTGCTAAATCCATGTTGATTGATATTGACGAGTCCAAAACAGACAATAGTTTGACATGGGACAAGCTGTTGCAAATCACATTTAGTCAGATCCTGAGACGTAATTGGTGTTCGCTTGATCGTGAGCGTTACATTAGATGATGCTGGAGTGTGTGTCTCCAAGTCCAAGGACAGACTAACCTTCTCCACGTTTGGTCCCTCCATTGTTTTAAATTGGTGTATGTTTTCTGTTAATGCTTTGTGATGTGAGAGTGATGAGAACCACATTGTAGGTTTTCTAAACCAGAAGGGATGATTTTTGGATATTTTAGCTTAGTGTCAGTGTCAGGGTCTGTTTATGTTGTGTTCTGTTTTTTTCCTGAAACTACAGTCATTCTTTATTCTTGACTAAACCACATCATGTTTCTCCCATGTTTCTTTTTTCTAAAAGGAGGAGAAGACTATACTGCTGGTATATGACAGCGACGAATGTGACTCAAACTTCACATGAATCAGGTAATGGAAGCAAATGACGATCTCAGGCATCTCAACAGCGTGCGAAGAGACATTTGGGATCGAATGACGTCTGAAGCTTATTAGACATAGAACAGGATGGAAGATACAAAAGAAGATTAAATTATGTAGTCACCAAAAGGAACGTTCTGATATGATTGTTTGTGTCATGGATGTAAGAATGGATTGAGCACCCAAATACTTAGTATTATGTAATACTCCATTTTGGTGCTAAGTGGATTGATCTAGTCATATCCGTGTAAATTTTGGTGATGGATGTAGTGATCGACGCACTGTGTTGTTATCGCCTAGTATACTTTCTAATTGTTTAACCACCGCTAACTCCTATTGGATAATTAGGATTAAGTACTTAATCATGCTAGCCAGAGAGTACAGCGCAAGCTCTCGCAAAGAATATTTTCATCTTCTCATTATAGAACCTTAACTTCCTAATTACAGGATGAGCTCTCATTGTATAAAAATAGAGCTTCAGAAAAGAAGAAAGAAAACCTAGTAGATAGAAAGCACAACCCATGCCCTCCTTCATTGAGGTTTGGATGAGAAACGCTAACTATACTCTTTTTGTGCTTCCTAATGTTTAGAATTGTTAAGATCATAATGATTTTTCTACCATCCGTTTAAACTTTTGTTAGAATTGATTACTCGACAAATGCATTTAAAGTGTTAAGATTCATAATGAGACTTCTACATGAAAGATTTGAAAATCGAGACAATCAAAACAAGAACATAGAAATTTCACGTGAGGAAACCCGAGTATCGAAAGAAAAATCCCACAAATCACATCACCACAAATCGTGATGACAAAGCACTATGAAAAAACCGGATTACGGAGCGTCTCAGATCGTATTAGATTACAACCCAAACCCTAACAACTCTTATGGACAAATAATAATATGCGTGTATTTATAGTCCCCATAAAAGATGTGTTTTAATAAAACAAATCTCGCTGAAAATCCCTGAGGCACGGCCCGTGTCAACCCTGTACGGACGTGCACATGTAAAACTGGAGTCCGCCTCGTAATAAGCATGCACAGCCGTACTTGACCAAACACGGCCGCGTCTCCTTCCTGCATTGCCTCGACACACGGCCTAACCATGTCCTGTTACCCTCATACAGCCGAATGAGCTTCTGAGAGGAAATCACTGTCTTCTCGACACACGGTCCATCTCAGTCCGTATCTCACCAAACATGGTCGTATGTGCGTTGTATACGTTTGTCCGTGTAGCGTACGTCTGTCAGGGACGTGAAATAGTCGACAACCTCAATATTATCATTCTTTTTGACTTAACCAACCGTTTATATGTAGACCTTTACATGAGAAACTTCAACATGTTAATCACATGAATAGACTGATCAAGGGATGGTGGCTTAATTTCCCACGGAATCAACAATTTTCCAGTTTTGACCTTTCAAAAGACTTTCCATTCCATATCATAGAACAAAATTTTAAGACAATTACACAGTAATCTGTTTTAATTCTTCTCCACTAACAAGTCACATTAATCATTGATGTTCCTTGACGACCAGCAAAAGAGTCAAGTTCATATTTTAATATTTGACCATTACAACAACCCCACTCATCCATAAAGTGAAAATATGGACTATAAAACGGTGAAATCGAACTGAACCAACCAAAAATAACTTTGATCCATTCCAGCCTCCTAGCAAATCATCGTAGTTTGATGAATTATCCTCTGACAAATAGAAAGTAAACGGCCATGGCCCGGCTTTATTGATAAATATAAATCAGATGAGAGAGAGTCCACTTAGTCTATCACCTTTTCACATTTAAGTAGTTATGAAAATTATGAACATTATAAGCTTAAACTACATTTGAATTGACTCAACCTTCACTTATATATGTCAATAATTCGTAGGTTTTCATAAGGTAGACTATATGGATATGATCATAAATATTTTTCGCTAACAGTGTCATGTATATTGCAATATCATGACGCTTCGATGCAGTCATACAATTTGGTCTCTAACAGCAATGATACCATCGATGACGAAAACACATGTATAATGATCCAGTCATTTCCCTTGATCAATAGGACATATAATAAAGTTCAGCATTAAGCAACACATATGCATCATGGAGTTCGTCATAGTCCATGTAACTATAAAAATAATTACATGGAGCATATATGATTAAGCAGGGTGCTGTAATGTTGGTTTATTAATAATACTACTCTTATAAGATTTGTTGGGCAACAATTTACCAGGAATCGTGCCGACGCTGATGTTGACGATGATGGAATTGCTTTGGCTATTTAATCTAATCTATGTGAGACGATGCGAGGTCGTGTGCTCGCTGTTGCTCTGCGTCTATGCTATATGTTTTACTCATCCAGTTACACGACGCCCATTCATATTTTGATCGCCATCTTGAACTTAAGCCTCGTGGCTGGTATATAACAGTCAAGGATTTCATCGGACGTCACTGAATATCTCAGATAAGAAATGTTAGTTAGGCTAGCTAGGCGTTCTCGGACAGGAAATGCTCATCCTGAATGATGAATTTAGAAAGCATAGAACATTGGTTTTTGTACATAGAACACATAGAACACATACAATTTGGTTAACACATGAAAAAAAGTTGACATTTTGTACATTTTGTTTTTCTCTGACGTCTTTATGTTCATTAACGAAATTATCAGGTTTTTTGTTGTGTTGATGAGAAGGAGAGTGCCACCATGATAATTGATGAATACGTATAATTCAAACTACTTTCCCGCTGAATACGTGGCCAAAACTTGATCAAGTTGAACCTCAGAGTAGATCACAGCCACCATGACAATTGATGACGAAGCTAGAGCAACAATTTATACTCCCTCCGTATCAGAAAAGTTATAATATTTTAATTTTGTACGCGTATCGATATAAAATTTGATATACATATAATGAACGTTAAACATAATTTTTTATAAATTTATCATAAAATATCAATATTTATAACTTACGTATTTTAATCTAATATATATTATGGGACGATCAAACGTGATTTGATATAAAAATAAAATTTATTTTCATATATAAAAAATAATATAAAATATATATATGTTATAATCTTTTACCAAGGGAGTATGATGATAGCAGTGACCTTAGCATAATATGTGCAGTGAAATTTAATGGGAATGATACTCTGCCTTGGGAATAGAAATTACGAGCCACGCATTTTAAACCGAAACTCAGGGCTGATGTTGGTGTGGGGTTCACGTGAATATCACGTGTAACTACGAAACCAACATTTTCAGTTTTTGATCGAAGGAGAATCCTGTTTAGTCGTATCTCTAAGATTATAGAAAGATGAATATTAATTGTATCCTTTTTGATATTCTCCTTTAAGATATTTTTTTTCTAATTAATGAATTTTGGGATTGAATCAATCCATCGTACAGGATCCAAAAATAATTATCATAAATGAATCAATCAGATAAAAAATATCCTGCACAAACGAGTGTATTTAGTATTTCTCTAATAGTAACGATATGTTTTGTGGCTCACAGGTATTTCAACACATGGGATCGAATTTATCATTTCATGTTATGATCTCTTCTAATATCATATAATTTTTATCAAAAATTCGAACAGATGATAAAAACACTCACTACTGTATAGTTAACCTAGGTGTGATCACATTGCATTAGAATGCTTATGGTTTGAGGGAAACAAGAAATAACAAGATTTGAAACTTGTTTATGATGTCATTGAGTCTCTTCCTTTCTCACCCCATAACTTTCTTTTTGGTCAATAGGGTCTTAACTGTCTCTTTGACGAATCAACGACACATTCTCCTCAACAACTTTGTCCTGATCGAATTTGAGATCCACATATATAAATAGCATATGCACAGTCGCTGTTAACAAGCCGCTATCAGAGACATTACAGGTTGTCATGTGCGATGGAGAAAGAAATAGTACCAAGTTGATGCATAAAGTGTCAGTTAGCGAGCTACCTAATGGGGACAACACTCGAGATCAAAGTCGAGTTGATGTAAATTTGTACTCATATAGGAGTATTAAATAGAAAGATCAATGAGGAACGATCAACTCTATAATGGGCAATTTTGCCTCAGTCACTTGATTAGCAATTCGACATTCATTGAGCGTATTGAGATAACGATATTTTGTGTTACAACAAAGTTAAGACTTAACAGAACTTATGCTAAACATACTTTAAACATGATTTGAAAGTTATATACACCATGGTTAGGTTATAGACGAAGACAAAAATTTGTATGGTTCACCAAGCGTTGGATAAGAATGATACTTATCCCTATTATTCTCTTCGTCCTAAATAAATTAGGATATATTATTAAGTATAATCGTCTTACATAAACTGAAATGTTTTTATATTATGCAAGTTTTTGGATGTTCAAATATCCTAAATATTTTTATTTTATTTCATATTATCATTATTATTTTTTCATATTAACTCATAATTCTATTCTAATCTTTCTTATCTTTTTTTTCTTCTATATCCACTCACAAATTAAAATCCACCCACCAAGGTGAAACAAGCCAATGAAGTTCTTAAGAATCATATATAATTAATACATCGTAATTTACTAAAAAGAATAAAATATAATTTTTGAAAGGATAATTTTATTTATCTTTTTAAAATATCGAACATCTGATCGGTTGGTCATAGATACTGTTAAACAAGAATTAGCCCTTCTGATTAAGAAACTTCCCAACTCAAAAAAGGGAACACCCGGCAGAAGAGAAATGAGGCAGGCAAATACCTCAACGTGTACACTTTACGGCCTGTTCTGCGTCCACTCGCTTTCCCAAACTTATGGCCTCAATTCATTTTCCGGCAAATTATATTCTTATTAATTTTATTTTTATTATTATTATCCTATGAAGCATAATTAGGCTCCCTGACCCAAATTGAGCAAGGAAGAGAATTCTCTATTTTTTTCCTTAATGCTCTCCAAAGGTACGTGATATTTTCTTCGTTCTATAATACATATCGTTGATTCAAAGAGAAAAATAAGGATCAAATTCGTGATATTTTGTTATGATCTGTTTTGATATCATGTCGAGAAAATAATCCTATCAAAAGTTCGAATTAATAGTAGAAGATTATCTAAATGTATATCTTAATACATACATATATTTTTTTTGGGCTGTTTCAATTTACTTATAATCTTTTTTTAATCAATATTAATCTAAAAAAAATCGCATCAATCATATTTTATCATAGTATACTCGCTATCTTCTCTCACAATAACCCCACTATCCCTCAAAAATATTATTTTTTTATTATTAAATTTCATAAAAATTTAACACACGTATAAAATTTTGTATCGCATCAAAGGATTATAAGTATTGTAAGACGAAGAAAGTATATATGACACTAACATTCAATTTTGAAGTCCTACAAATTTTTACTCCGCCACTTTCTTTACTGAATAAAGGGCAATAGATTCTATAAGGATACAATAACAATAATAAATCAAATCTTTATCCCATTAAGTAGGATCAACAACATGAATACGACGACGTCATTCCAATCTGTCATATACATCATCTTCTGTAAGATTATGATAAGCCATATCATACTTCAAAGTTTCTCTCATGATCTTTTTAGATCTTCCTCGTCTTCTCTTGATATGTATTAATTTTCAAACTTCACATCTAGCAATAGAAGCTGTGACTGGTATACGTTTCACATTACTATACCTTCTTAATCGTGACTCCATCATTTTATCTTCTACTGGAGCCACACTCACTTTTTGTATGATAACTTCATTTCGTATCCTATTTATTTTATATGTCCACACATCCTTCTTAACATTTTCATCTCGTTTACATTTATCTTTTGTACATGCTGTCATTTAATTGCGCAATATTCTGATCCATACAACATCACTGGTTGAATAGTTATCTTGTAAAACTTTTCTTTTAACTTCAAAATATAAGGATATACTATTTAAATTTTATCTATTTGATCGATTTATACAGATTAACGCAACTCAGACATTTTCTGAGATAAGGATTCAGAAATACATAATTTCAAATATACGTGTTTATCTTTTCGAATATCTATCTATTGTATCTACAAGCATATATCTACTCTCCAACTTATCACATCATTGAATGAGCATATACATTTCACACGTTTTTCATTTCAATGTTCTCCCCTTTTTCGCTTAAAAAAAATTCTATGATCTGTTTCACTAATGATTCCTCATCACAAAATCCTTAAATGAACACAAAGAAGCTAGCGAGAAAATGAAAGCTAACTATATAGAGATTAGGATGGTCCGTGTCATATGTTGCACTAGGATATCGATACCAAAATCACACGAAAAATTAGTTGTCATGTCGAAGATACTATGCATGCATCCCCGTAGGCTGAGTAGTCGATTGCGAAGGTTATAAAAGAAGTGAATGATCCTATAGATGGATAGGTTTATATATTCGTAGCCTCTTGAACGAGTTGTAGCTGAGGCGCTCGAGAAAAGTAACAATAGGACGATAAGGGATTCGAGTTTGATTAATTAAGCACGAGTTGGATTGTGTACGAATTCGTGTTGTTGGTTAATATGTTTATGATTCATGGATGATGTAAACATTGTTTCATAACCCTTAATTTTTATTAAACTTTTTAAGATTCTTCGTACATTATATTTTATGACGTATTAATTTTCGTGATTTTTATAAATTGATGACATGAAAAAATTATCACAAAAATTTAATATAATTAGCTAGTGTGACCTTATCAGGAACAATAAAACAGAATTTATGATTTCAATAATTAACACAGAATAATTAATTTTAACCAATTACGATCAACTCAATTAACATGGGGTCAGCACCCGCTGGCAAAGCCCGGTCCTTGTATAGCATTGTTCATCGTTATAAATCATAACGTTGTTATCAAGATACATAATGATGAAATTGACCGGATAATTAATATTCTAAAGCTTTTTTTTTTTTTTGGTTGAGAATGTTATATTCTAAAAGCTTAATTGTACTCGAATCATTAAAATTTTATATGTAATCCACATTTTTTTGAGAGTTTTTTTTTTGTTTTTATTTTGGTTAGTTATTCGGATTTTCCCACTTTAGAGGGAAATATAAAATGTTGGGAATCACAAAATGGTGGGTCCTCCTACCTTCCCCACACCCATCCAATACCATCCATGATATCGATTCTATAAGCTTTAATTAATTAAATCTACTTTATACTAACATAAAGAAAGTTCTAATAAAGTACCTTTCTTCGATAATTACCGACATTTAGTTGTTTAATGTGAACGTTCTCATTTGACTGAGTAATCATATGCAGTATCACTTCTCCATAGTCATTCTTAAGGATAATAGTTACCAGATTGACGGAAACCGAACTCAAAGCAAAGCGACTATTTTGGATGGAATTCTGAACAAAATCGACCGGAAAGTGTCTCTTTATTCGTATGTATAAACTTATTGTGAAAGATGCACACCAATGTAATTACCATACACTCACAAATTCACAACCGAACTAGATAACCTAGCAAGAAAAATCAAAGTTCTGTCAAAGAAGAGTTAGAAAATCCACGTATGAGGAGAGTTAGCCGCCGGGGGCCTCTTCTGTCACTGTGCATCCCACTTGCGTTCAACTCTCTCCCTATACTCATCTCTACCTCTCTCACCCTAACCCAAAAAAAACCAAAAATGTTGTCCCTTCACAGTCTCTACATCAACATCATCGTCGTCCGATATCTGATGACACCGATATGTATCAGTCCCTATTGTTGCTTCCTTAGCTCGTCGGACCCCACGAATGTGCCGTGAAATCCATACGGGATTCTGGATGGAAGTTTTATTGATGTCTCGACTTTCAGGGTCGAGGCATTGACTATCATTAGTTCTGACCTCCACGTCTTCTCGTCATGCACGAAGGCGAGGATGTGACCATCATCCTCGTCTCCGTCGATGACGGGATTACCCGATGGTAAAAAAAAGGGCTCGCCGCCGTATTTGTGGGCCCCGTAGATAAACTTTTTAGCCTCCCCGGTCTGTAGGTCCACTTTAGCAAATCCAGAAACTTTAGGCCACGGCTCAGCAACGGCCAAATATGCGTACCTTGTTTTCCTACCAAGCAAGTTCCGGTTAACCATTCCGGCTTCAAGATTTACATCCTCGGCGCCATCCCTTATGATGGGACAACGTGTGGATTTCCCGGTCTTCAGATTGAGTCTGATCTCGGACAAAACACTCCTCAAGTTCTGGTCGCTCTCGTTGAAGATGGAGTCAGCGGGGGTCATACAGGACCCGATCACGACCACCTCGTCGGTCTCTGGCTCCTCCCACGCGTTCCAGAGATGGAAACAGAACGTCTCCGGGCACTCCACCCACACGATGTCGTCCCCGTTTCTGGCATTCTTCCTCAGCAGCCCGAATCGCGATACTTTATCCTCGTTGTACACAACAGGGGAGCCTCCCCTGATCATCTCTTCCAATTTGAACACAACCTGCTGATCAGGAATCACGACGAAGTTCTCTGTGATGGCGAAATCGTGCATCATTGTGGGCTCTTTCAATGGGATTTCCACGTCAGGGGATTTGATTCCATCGGGGGAAAACTTGAAGAACTTGAGGTATGGTTTTCGGACAACATCATAGCTGAGAGCATAGAGCTCTTTTGTTTCAGGATCGATTTTCGGGTGCGCGATCATGCTGGTTTTTAATTGCCCGTCGAAATCGAACCTGCCAACCGTCTCCAGGTCGCTGGAGGACGTGATCCTGACGTGATACGGGATGTCGTCCTCCGACATCGCCAGGAGACGGCCGTTGAAGTAAACAAGCCCAGCGTTGGCGACACCCATACCGTCCCTATGATCAACCAAACCGAATAGTCCCCTCGCGTAGAACAACATCAGCCTAGCTATCCCTGTGTGGCCGTGGAGTTCCCCGATCGCCTTGGGGAACACCGGCCGCCCCAATTGCTTCTCCTGCGCGAACCGGTTCGTCTCTGTGAACCGGCACGCGTAGCTGGCTTCCCCGCCGGAGATCTTCACCGCGTGCACCATCCCGTCGCCGTCGAAGAAATGGTGCCCCGCGACGGGGTCGTGCAGCGGGTTCGCTCCGTTTCTCAAATAGACCCCGTCGATCGATTCCGGAATCGCACCTTCTACCAGGAGCGATTGACAGACTGGCTGTTCCGGGACAGGGGCGAAGTTCCCGGCAATCTGAATCCGAGGGTCCGCTGTCTTCGGGAGCGGCTGCTGCCGTTCCTTGGCGAGCAGAGCGTCCTCGATCGCGTCGAAAGCGATCGAGGCTGCCCTTTGGAGGATGTTCCATTGTGGAGACACGTGATTCGCCCCGCTGCTTCTGTCAACAGGAGACAGCTTGTTGGCAGATTGCAGCGGGGAAAGGAGGGAAGGGCTGGTTACCACCGAGGACGAGTCAATGCTGAGGAAATTGGATGCCGCTCTCCGTTTATGATCCGATCGCCTCACAGGGAGGACGACAGAGGGTTTGGATCCTCCAAGGTGATCCTTGTTGTAATTGTGGAGTATCGACGAGGGCCGGCGTAATTGCGCCTTCGCCCAGTTCCCTGTCGTCGCCGAAGTCATGTTTTATTGATTCAGTATGCGACCAAACTCTGTGATTCACTGTAAGATTGAGATTGGAGGTGTTTGATCTTGTGATATGTGCCTCTAAGTTTTGGGCAAGAGTTTTGAGTGAGTGGCTCTTGGGGAAGAGCAGAGGATGTATTGTGATGAGAGGTTGCTTTTGTTGATTGTGTTTCGAGTTTTTGTGAATTGGGAAAGAGAGTGGTGTTTGGAGGGATATAAATAGACTTGGGGGGACATATGGGCCACCAGGGAGAAGAGAAGAGAAAAGGAAAAGCAAAGTGAGGAGAAAATGATGCGCGGAGAGGTGGGGGGCGGTGACACTGACCATTTGGTTATTCGATAAAAAACTAAAAAAAAAAATCAATTGTTAATCCTCCCCCAAACCCACACCCCCGTCTCACTCTTTTTTTTTCATTTCTCATTTTATTTTTTATTTTATTAAATTTAAAATTGTTTATGATTTTTAATATATATATCGAATATTAAAAATAAATATATATTTGAAATCTACATATCAATATCTACAAAATAAGACTAATATTAAATATAAAAAATATGTTTCAAAAAAAAATATTTTCTTCGTTCCATAATAATTATAATATATACGTATGCGATAATTATCAATAATTCTGACTCGTATCTTTGAAGTTATATTATATACATTCGATGTAAATATTTTGACTTGTTTTACGCATTTGTCATTGAACTCCCCTCCAATATTTGCATGCACACTGCCTGATTTGATCGCATATCTAGTTTCTTTACACTTTTGTATCACGGATGACGTTCATGTTCATAGCCCTACATGGGCTATTAATTTGGGTCTCCATACCCATTTTAATGTTATTCATTTTTTAATGAAACTTCGTGATCTATTTGGGTCAACATACCCTGCTATCTATGATAGATAATAGATTTTTGCTTCTTCAATTTGCTGGGGTTCCAACTAGTGCCATTCAAATGATGAACTTCTTATTCTCGGATTCGGAGTTAGATTAATCATTTTGAACCATGATCTCGTGGATTTTTTTATTTTTTTTTTAACAGACCGCCTGAAGAGATACATTAATACTCTGAAGCATTTTGATCACAATTCCAACCCGAGAGTTAAAACATCACTTTCGTGTGGTATGTTAGATTTGGGGAACTCTCTGCGTGTTGTTGGTTAAGGATGTATGGGCCATATGTTTTGATGATGGATCTTTGAAGTTAACTAATAAAAGAAACTTTCGAGAAGGGACCATAGACGCCACTGTTCGTAGAATTTCTTGCAGTAAAAACGGAAAATTTTCATAATGGTGCCTTTGTACCACACTAGATGTCTCACCCGTCTGGTTTTGCTACTGCAAAGTGAAAAAAAAAAGGGTTCGTGAGCATGTGAGAAGATGTCATATTGCAACAACAATGCAATTCATTGGCTAATATATCTATATGGTCCATTTCTCCATTAGTTTCATAGCATATGCATCTCTTCATAGCAATGTGGTCTAGTGGGTCCCTTTTGAAAACTTTTAACAACCGGATGAACCGTGTTGAAAGGAGTCCCTTTGGCGCTAAGAGCAGCTAACCACTGAGGCTTGCACCATGTGGTACACTGAGTCCTTTCTTTTTGGAGGGTAGATGGTCCTGAGTTCTTGGGGCTGCAGGTGGGTGAAGAGTTACTGGCTTTAACATACCTTGACGTTTCCGCAGACTGCGACTGTCGCTCAAGATGGACCGATTAGTGACTTTGATCCATGCACGAGTTCCTCGCTTTTGACTAGGTGTCAAGCCAATTAGTGCATAATCGATGTCTCATTATAGTAATTGATGTTTGGATCAGTAGGTGTTAATGGATGATAAGTTGGTTTTTGGGGTTCTAATTAAATATTTTCTGCAGGTTGCGAGTTGGGGTGCGTATCTACTGTCAAGGAACATCATGACAATGTCGTTTGCACCAAGGGACACCCATGAGGCCCAAGTGCAGTTCGCTCTTGAACGAGGAGTGCCGGCCTTGATCGGGGTCATGGCTTCCAAGAGGCTTCCTTATCCTTCAAGAGCCTTTGATATGGCTCATTGCTCGCGGTGCCTTATCCCTTGGGCCGAGCATGGTAAATAACTCGGCAGACTCAAACCTCAGTTTTATATATGAAATGATCTTCAATGTTGCTTATGAAAAGCGACATTCTGTGCAATGTTTCTGCAGATGGACTTTTCTTAATTGAAGTTGACAGAGTTCTGAGACCGGGAGGGTACTGGATTCTGTCGGGTCCACCTATCAGATGGAAGAAATATTGGCAAGGCTGGGAGAGAACAAAGGAGGATTTGAATGCTGAGCAAACCAGCATCGAAAAGGTTGCTAGCAGTTTATGCTGGAAAAAGTTTGTCGAGAAGGATGATATAGCAATTTGGCAGAAGCCACTCAATCATATGAACTGTAAACTGAACCGAAAGCTCACCCAGAAGCCTCCGTTCTGCCCGGCACAAGACCCAGATTACGCCTGGTTTGTCCGGCTCTCCTTCTTTCTCTTGAAACAGCCCTGACATGAACCTCTTGAGTTATTTACTAGTCTATGTTCTGAATTTAGGTACATGAACATGCAAACATGCCTTACTCCCCTGCCTGAAGTTTCTAGCAACGACGAAGTATCCGGTGGAAAACTTGCGAAGTGGCCCAAGAGGCTTAATGCAATCCCTCCTAGGATAAGCAAGGGAACCGTTGCCGGAGTGACAGCAGAAACA
Organism: Drosera spatulata; assembly: GCA_035668315.1. Taxonomy (NCBI): domain Eukaryota; kingdom Viridiplantae; phylum Streptophyta; class Magnoliopsida; order Caryophyllales; family Droseraceae; genus Drosera; species Drosera spatulata. The sequence continues at coordinate 2,992 of JAOVYX010019635.1, read as the reverse complement.
TTCCAAACGGACTCTGAATTGTGGAAAAGAAGAGTTTCATATTACAAGACGGTTAACAACCAGCTAGGCCAAGCTGGAAGATACCGAAACCTTCTTGACATGAACGCAAAATTGGGTGGTTTTGCTGCCGCTTTGGTTAATGACCCAGCTTGGGTCATGAATGTAGTTCCTGTTGAAGCCAAGGTCAATACTCTTGGGGTGATATATGAAAGAGGATTGATCGGTACATATCAAAATTGGTGAGTTCCTAGCGATGTTACAGAACAATTATATTCATCTCGACAAGTAAAATTCTTTTTTCTAACCGATGACTCCTTCTATTGCAGGTGTGAGGCTATGTCAACTTATCCAAGGACCTATGATCTCATCCATGCTGATTCGGTTTTCACACTGTATCAAAATAGGTAAATACCGCTTCCTAGCTCTCGGCCTTCTTCTACGAACGATATTCCCATCCCTCGAGAACCTAAGAACATCTTGTGGGTGGTATATAGAGTCTAGTATCTAAAAATGAGCTAAAACAACACACATATATGAACTGAACCCATTTGTCTACCCAAAACATTAGCTCATTGAGTATGCGCACTATTAGCACATTTCTCGCCTAGGCATGTTAAGATACAAAAGTGTATTCGGAGGTAACCCTAAAACTTCGCTGTGAATCTGTTTTTTCTTATGTCGATGAAACAGATGCGAGATGGACGATATCTTGCTAGAGATGGACAGGATACTGAGGCCCGAAGGGAGTGTAATAATAAGAGACGATGTAGATATATTGGTGAAGGTGAAAAGGATAGCCGATGCTTTAAAATGGGACAGTCAGATCATAGACCACGAAGACGGACCCCTTGAAAGGGAGAAGCTTCTTTTTGCAGTAAAGTTATATTGGACAGCTCCGTCTCCGGATCATGAAGATGACAGCAATAACGACGCCTCGTAGTAAAGCGAGGTTATGGTTCGAATTTTTTCCTGCTTTTAGGCTATCTTTTTCTTTGTGATTTTACTGGTAATTCTTTGAGATCTGTAAGCAAGCTAAGGTTCTAGCTGAAGATCAAACAGTGGCACAGTGCAGATCCATTCCCTGCCCCAAGTAAATGGGTTGTACGAAAAATGGGTTATAAATGTTGTGGTCAAATGCCTCTCATCAAATGTAGGCATTGAAATTTGTTCTCTGGGGTAATTTTTTGTTTATTATGTTCGAAATGTAGTTGACAGCGTACAAGTTGATCAGTGCACATAGTGTTGTAATACTTCCATATTGAATTGTGCAATTATTTATCTTTGTCGATTCTATCAACTCTAACATTGGTTGGATGCAATGATGATTTATCCTACAGTAGCGACAAAGGATCGGCTTCCACAGCAGTTCATCTGTAACCATAGAGGATCCGCTTTTAATATATTCCCTTTCTCCTCATCAAATTAGAGATGGCTTGATTTAAAATATTAATTTATATATGTGTTAAATTTATAAGGATGATAAATTTATACTTATAAATATGAGAGAAAAAAGAAAAAAAAAGATGATGGGATGTGTTGACGAGAAATAAAATATAAATATTTGGATATTTTTTATATATAAAAAATAAAAAATATTATAATTTAAATAGAATAATCTAAAAAATAAATATTATGATTTAAATAGGACGAATTAAATATAATAATTTGAAGTTGGATTAGATATCCTAGATCACTAATGTCATTTCACTTGTAACTCATCCCATAGTTTTTTCTACGTCAATTGATCTACTATGACAAGGTTGCCACTTAAAAAAGTTGCATAGTCCAATGTTTCTAGATCAAGGATTTTGTCACCATTATAGAGGAAATTTTTTCAAAGATGGTGCTTTTGTGCCCAACATTTCACCTAACAAAAGGAGGAAACTTTAGACAATTAGGCCGCTAAAAATCTAGTTAGTCACCTGGTCCTCTATTATTTTTTTCGGATATTTTTATATATAATCATCTTAAATAATAAAAATTTATAATAAAAAAATCCTCAAATCTCATATTTAAAAAACACTATCCAAATCATATGAAATTGGATGATTTATCCAAAACTATAAATAATTGAAAATAATTTCAAAAACCTACACAAGGGATAATAATTCCAAATACATACAAATTTAAAATATAAAACACTACACTTCCTTCATCTCATATCAATCACCAACACCATCATCGGACCTCTCACCGGAATCCTACGTCGTCGTCGGAATTTTCGCTGGAATCCAGCGACGTCGTTGGAATCTTCGTCGGAATACGACATCATCAGAATCTTCGTTAGGAATATTTGTCTCGTTTTACTCAACACAACAACAACTCAAAACAATACAAATACTTAATTGACGTTCTGTTTGAATCATGGTTTTTCTGCCGCTCTATTTCCCATATAAGATGCTCTGTTTCAGAAATAGAGCGCGTGAACAAAAATACAGAGCGTCCGAAGAAAACAGAGTGCCTGTGTAAAAACACAGAGCGCCTGAAGGAAATAGAACGCCTGTGTAAAAACACAGAGCGCCTGAAGGAAATAGAGCGTCTGTGTAAAAACACAAAGCGTCAGAAGCAAAAATAGAGTAGCTGAAATTGACATTGCCTCACCCTCACCCTCACCTTCACAAATCTCATCCATCCCAGAAATAGTGTTCTCGGACACTGGAGTTATCGCATTCATGCCGTCAACGACTCCAACAACCTCCATTTCAAGTTCGCCGAAAATGAAACGATCTCAACCTGAAAAACGAATCCAAAATAACGATCCACGACATTACCTATCCGCCCCCACTTCTTGGAAATCAAATTAAACATTGCGGCACGGTCTGGTGCATCTAGTCCTAACCCTAACTGATCAAAATCAAAACAAGAAACGTCAAGTCGAAAGAGAGCCATATACTGAGATCGTAGAGAGATTAAAAGATCGAAAATGATCGCAAGAATACAGGGAGGGTGAGGAGGAAGAGAATGAGGGGGAAGAAGGAGAAAGGAGAGAGGG
>JAOVYX010019634.1:0-18185 GCA_035668315.1 Drosera spatulata | reverse complement strand
TGTTGATGTATGCAGGTTGATAGTGTGGGAGCCAAGAGATTCCCCAGCCCAAGAGGATGTTTTATTGTGTCTCGTCCGAAATCTACTGAACATGCCGTTATTATTTTCCGATGTAGAAGTTGAAAGATGTGGTTGCGAACCCTGGAAAACAAATGAAAGTTCATGAATAGCCAATATTACTTTAAAGTGGAGCATTTATGAATAATGCTAGCGAGAAGATGACAGGCCTCCTCCCAACCATGTTACATCAGAAGATTACATCCAATGACGAATGTCCAAGGAAAACTGGGCATTCCTATGTAAACTAAAGGAGATGATATATGATACTGAACAACAAACGCGCTTCAAGAATTCAAGGTGAAAGCATGTGAGTTAAAGTACTTACAGAAGCTTTTGTGCCCTTTATTTTGTAGTAGTACAAGGTCCCATGACTGTCAAGTACAAAGAATCGCCTCTTAAAATCTCCTCTCAAACTTGAAGACCGTTTTAGAAGATACCCTTGCTTGATAGTGCGCACCTGCTACAATAGCCAACAATCATTAACGATCGGCAGAAAGACTAGTAATCAACAATTTCTACTGGAAAACTGACTAAACTGAAGTACGTAAAGGATAGATGTGTTTGTGACTCAATCTCAAATACACATACATACAGTCAGCACTAGAGGGCAGGAATCTGCATGATCAGCAACAAATGAGTAGTTACCTCACCGTCAGCAGTGGACTGCATAATTGACTCAATATCTTTGTAAGAACCTACGCTACCCAGACGCACGCCATCAACACTTGTTGAGGCCTCCATATTTCTCACAGCTTGAGAATCATCCATCTCTGTCTGCGTTCTGAACTCCTGAATCCTTCTTGCAAGCTTGTCCTGATCTGTGTTGGCTGCTTCCTTAGACTGCTGAGCGTATGTTAATACCTGAACCACAAAAGTGAGTCATGAAGTGCTTTTTTATGGTAACATCAGAGTCCAAGCGATGTCGCGCCATGCAGCTCGACTTGTATACTACCACATTGTGCCTCAAGTTGCACAGGTTTCAAATTCTTCTAGTGTTGAACCATTATGAAGAAGAAAAATCTTCCATCGTACCTGGTGAATAAAAGGTTCCATTTGGCTTAGTAATTCAAACCCCTGAAAATATAAACCTCGTTTAGTATATAGTACAAGCACATCTTGTAGGCAGGTAAAAAGGTGGATGTGGGAAGACTCACCAACTTGAAGTATCTGAGATGTGCATCCATTATCGCACTCAGAGATTCCAAGAATTCATACTTCTTTTTGGCCTCAACATTCAAGAGAGCTTGCACCTGGAATCCTTACGACATGAAGGAAAGTGACTACTAATAAGTACAAGGACCAGATGAAGCATAACCTGAAAATCTAGATATATCTGTTATTCTTCAACGTACCAGATTGAAGCGACTTCTCTCAAAGGCAGATTTTGAGTTTTGAAGTTCCTGAGAATTTATGAAATCAGAAAGCTCTATGCATTGTCCAAGCTCAAAGGCGCTCAACATTCTAGAAAGCTCTATCAAGGAAAGGCCAGTATAGTAGAAAGTATTCAGACCAATATGAAGGAAATAGGAGACTGTCGATTGCTTCTTTTTGCTTTGTTATATGGTAAAGTAGAAAAGGACGTAATCTGAGATACCTCCAGACTCATAGAACCTTAAGGAATGAACTTCTGTTACAGTGGTCCTGGACCGTCTCTTTAATTATTCGTTTATAGTGTTTTGATTTATTTTTTATGTTTATCATTTGGGTGGGGTAGTAGGGGGCAGACTCTCCTTACACATATGATTTAATTAGCGGGAGTAGCATGCCTAGAGTATTTTTGAAGATCGCAACAGAGTAAGTCACAACTCAAAAACCCTCAAGAATAAACAGAACCACACCAGAGGCCCACAACTATAAAGACACTGTAAAAACCACTTAAACCGCTTTCTCCACAAAGCAGCAGGATGTCGATGCCATGAAAAAACTATGCGGAGAGAAGAGTCTTCTAGGCATCAAATCACTGAGATGGAAGTTGACCTAAAATAGAACAATGCAATGCTTCCTCGTGATTATTTTGAGGAACACTTACAGAATCTCTTACCTCTTCTAGGCCTGCAACAATGTCTTCGCGTGTGCCCTTCTTCAAGGATACGAATCTTTCCCGTGCCTGACAATTAGCTTGTCAATAACCATAAACAATGTGGGTAAGTGTTCATAGGAAATGAAAGGAAAAGGAAAGAAAACAGGAGAAAAAGGATCATGAGGATGACAAGGGAAAGGAGAGAGCCGGGTGGGAGGGGGACTAGCACGGAAATAAATAACAGGAAAAGGAAGAAACTTAGGAAGAAGAACACTGAAGCGGCGAGGTAGCAACATAGGAGGTAATGCCAGCCTCAAGGGAAGAGGGCAGCGGAAAGGAGAAAGGAGAAAAGAGAAAGGAATGTGGAGTGTCAGGGGGAAAAAAAACAAAGGTGGGTAGGATGACATAAAGCAGAAATGAAATAGTAGAAGATCATTCGAGAAAATTCTCTGAGAGCACAATCACTGAGTTCCATACATTTTTACCTGATCATAAGCACTGGTAGATCTATCGAACTGTCGGCGGCAGTCCTGCAATAGAACAAATAAGGGCACAAAAGTCAGCTCAAACACCATCGTCAACAGATCTTACCCCTGTAATGTCAGAAGTTTGATTTTCAGGACATCATATAAACAGTTGAGGAAAAGAATAATGATAGTAGAAACTAAAATTCTTAAAGAGAAGAAGATGACGATACCTTTGCACGCTGCAGGTCAGCAGATATAAACTGTGTGAGACGATCGGCCAAGACATGTTCTACCTAAAGCAGAATAAAACAATGCATAAATGCACAAAAGAAACCAAAGTAACACAGGAAGAAGTCACAAGAAATAGGAAGACAAGAAAAGAATACACAAGCAAAATGAAGAAAAAGAACATTGGCCAGAGAGATATATCCCTGCCTCTGGCCCACTCCGGCAACATAAATCTCAAATTAGAATTTCAAAACTCCATTAGTTGCTATATATTAATTTCATTAGTAGCAACATAACTCCTGCCTCAGCCACTGCTGATTTCCAAGTTCAGTAACACAACGGTATCGAATTCAGGTTAGATTAGATTACCATAACAGGACTCAACCAACGATAATAGCCATGAATACAAGCATCCCTTATTAGAAGACAAGATAGCTTCCTTAGATTAGGTTTATGGGATAATATGTTTATACTAGGTTTATGGGAGTTCTTACAAACTTTTTTTTTATATAATAAACCTAACAAGAGAAAACCCGATACAGAAGACAGCGATCTTGATGGTCAATATGCATCAGCATATGACAATTATGCTTCTTAAAATATCATCAACTAGATTTCTTCAATATGAGAGCAGTGCATGCACACACCTGAGAACGTAGATGCTCCTTGTAAGCAGCCACCTCTCGAAGTGCACCAACAAACTTGGATATGATCGGACCTGAATTTCACAACATAAGGAAATAACAGAATAAATTACAGCCCAGTTCTACAAAATCAAGCTCTAACCTGATAATTCAGGTGACATGGTTGCTTATTAAGCCAAATGAAAATCTCCTTCACATATACAAAACCATCTAGAAATATGGGCCTATCACTATCTGGTACATAAAAAGCTTCCAGCTTCAAGGATATTGAGAACTTAATGAAGTCGCTATCCACATATCAATAATCAAACTCAATACCCAGGTTCTGAGCAGAAATGAAGGCAAGGGGATCAAAGTAGAGTTGTGCCAACTGCCTTTTTTTCATGGAAGGAAATCTATACAGATCGAAGTGTGAACACCTTGGTTCAAGTTATGGCTATACTACGGAACACACAACTTATGAATACATGCTGATCGAAAAGTTTGGATGCATCTTTCATGAAGCTCTAGTTTTGTATAAAACTAATCCTTGTAAGAACAGTTCCGGAATAAAATTGCCTACCGCCGATGGATAAGCTCATTGGATCATCTTGTCCACCACCAAAAGCTTCTAGTGAATCTGCAAACATTGCATCCCCATTGCATGCTTCACTAAGTGCTGCCCTGAAGAAGGAATATATCAAGTCAATCAATGGATGTAGTACATCCTCAGGATATTAAGAGCACCATAATGATTATACATCCTAACAATGAAAAACAAGAAATATAAAGGCTTTTTCCTCTATTTTATCTCTCCCGCTCCTGTACAGTGAGAGCCATTCCCTTCCCCATCCACAGTCAATATTTTGGCAGAAGGCTCAAGGATATTAATATAACTGAGAAAACCACCTTTGTGAATCCCAATAACTTGAAGCTTAAACTATGTGTTTGTCGCATGTAATACCATGTTTCAAACGTATATGGGGATAGTAAGACCCTATCTCTTGGCATCTCAACAAACCCACCTCGTATATCATGTTAGGGGACAAACAAATCAAAAAATTTGAAAGCTCATGGTAGAAAGAACAGCAATATTTTCTAAGGGTTTATGCAATCAATGTTTTTCCTTTATTTCCTTTAGTTTCTTGTACGTTGCAAAACAAGGACCATATGAAAGAAAATATGCATGTTCTTGCCGTAGGGAAAACTCACATGAATTTTTTGCATCCGCTGTAAAGTTTCTGACAACGGTCTTTTAGTTCATCAGTACTTTGTTCCAGACGAAATATCTGTTTAATTAATAGATTATCAGCATGTATACAGCGGAAAGTCAAGCAAATTCAATACTAAATAAGCGCTAGCAGACTTGGCAGAGATATACATTCCTCAGTAATATAATCAGCAGGTAATCTGATACCTTACATTGAGGTCTACTGCAGCTAGAAGTTTTCAACATATGTTTGTGAAACATGTTAACATAGGAATGCAGGTTCTTTTTCCATGTCGATCGTGAGATCATGGTGAAATGTGAATGACAGCCACAATAATCAGATGGAACCTCCCTCATCTAACAACTTATCATGAATGGCCAATCTTTCATTAGAACCTATCTCCATAGAGGCATCAATTTCACCTTCAAGAACCGCCTTCCCTCTCACTTTTCCACGAGAAACACAAACTGTACGTCTGTAACCCACCTAACAAAGTGAGGTGGCACACTCGCACCTTCCCTACTATTTTACTGCACTTTACTCCGAAATTTCCTTCCTAGATTCGCTACTAAGGAGCAATTTGCACCAACCTCACCTTCTATACCCTCATTCTTTGCATCTCCACACATTATTCAAATCAACCAAGTTCGCCACGGGTACAATGTTCATTCACCATAAAATTTGCGCCACGCCTCCATTACACGATCAGAAATCTGTGCACCTGAATCGTTAAACCTCATTCCTCAACTATATAACCGAACATAGCACACAAACATCATCCTAAACCGCGAATCTAAGCCCCAACACTGTCCAAACTTGTCCCCGATAATTCGACTCATTAACCATAACAAATGCCAAAAAGCAAAACATGTTCGCCGATAATCACATATCACCCTAACAAATACAAACGCATCAAACTTCTATCAGCGCAAGAAGCAAATCAGAGATTATTTGATAGCTAAGATCAAACTCAATATCACGATCGTGAATCAGACACAGAACAGATCTGAATCGGTAAATGAAGGAATACGAATGATTAAATTTACCTGTTTGTGGAACATTGGAGAATCGTGGAGGTCGATGAACGCCGCCGCCATCGTCGATTTCTACGATGAAGATGATGCGAGGGTTCGTATGTTTCTCTCTCTCTCTCTCTCTCTCTCTCTCGTCTCGTTTGTTTCTTGTTCTTCGTCGGCGTCTTTGTTCGAATGAATGGAAGATCCGACCAGGCGAGAAACAACGTCGAGTTGATTGGGACTTCGACGGCTTAACGTTAATTTATTTGAGATTACTGTTGGTCAAATGACACAATTATTGTTAAATCATATGGGTAGATTTTTTTAGTGTTAAGACTAGTTAATTATTGTTTGCCTCTGAACGGAACGGCAGGTGAACATAGATGACTCTATTTTTCTAATGAAGCAAAGTATGATTAACCGTTTAAATTGTTTCAAACAGTTTAATACTCTCTACAATCCAAAAAAACAAAAAAAGTTTTAACTCTTTTCTCTATGTTTCACAAAAGTGCAATAGTTCGGAAAAGAACCTAAAATATTTATAAATTAATCATATCCATTATTTTATGGATAAAAAAAGGTAATAGAAGAAGATGTTAATTGACAACATCGATAAATAAAATTCCATTATTTTTGAAAAAAAAATCAAAAAGACAAACTCAAAAAAATAATAAAAACCTTATTCATCTATTTTTTTGTTAATTGATGCTGTCAATTGACAGCTTCTACTGCTATCTCCTTTATCCATTATCTCATTTATCAATTAGTTATCTATCAAAAAATAAAATACTTTAATTCTATGATATCTAATAAGGAAAGTTAACCAATCATTTCTAAAATCAAACTAAATAAAACCAAATAATAATTAATAAGGTAAAGATGATTTCTTGATAATTAAGTTTCAAAATGAAGATCTATTGATAATTTATATTTAGAAAAATCATCATTCAATGTCTTAAAATTATCATCGCCTTGCAACCCTCGTCATATGAAAATATATAACTTATATACTACGATTAATATATCACAACGAATATATATAAAATAATATTTGATTGTTTCATAATATAAGTCAAAGTTTATCTCGACTAATCCCTATGTCAAATTATTGTATTCTTTGTGAGACAAAAGGAAGTACTAAGTTCTACTCTTATAAAAATACAGTATTTTTTTATTTAGAAACTATTGTCTTCAAAACTATAAGAAGATCTTTAATTTTTATTCTATATCACATTAATGATAAATGAGTCATTTTCTCTTATCATCCATTTTTCTCTCTCTCATTCCTCTCACATATCTTCAATGATAAATGAGTTATTATACACAAAGATCAACATACACATAATTATCGTGAAATTGATTGTAATTTTATTATAACGAAGGGAGTATGAGTTACTTACTCCATCATATTCCAATTGCAACACTTTCTTTCTTTTTTTAACGTTCTCATTCAAATTACTACCACATTTTCTTATTTAATAATTTTTTATACGAAACTACAAAAATTTTATTTATTATATATCAAATCAATACATCCAATCATAATTTTTTTTATTTTTCTCACTCTTTCTTCTCACACACTCGCAATGACAAATTGATATCGTTCCTTATAAATCTAACATGTACATCAATTATTATATCGGATCAAATAATTGCAATTAGAATGACATAGAGATAGTGTATTAAGGATTGTTTGGTATTACTGTTCAAAATTATGAAAACAAAATCAATAACAGAAATAAAAAACCAATACTGAAAATAAAAAACACTTCATGAAACAAAATATTTTTTTAAGAGAATCTTTAATATTGTACTCAGATAAAACAGAAAACAGTAAATAAAAATTATTTTTTTTGATTTTTGATTTTCTATCTTTTTTTTATCCATTTAATAAACAAAAATCAATACCAAACAATTTATTTCACAAAATAAAAAATAAAAAATAATAACGATATCAAACAAACGATTAATTTGTTTCTCATCTTGATATTTGTTGTCTTGGAGGGACGAAATCATTTCATTATAGATAATGGTTAAAAAAGAGTCAATGACAAAAAAAGGTTGGAGATTGCTTGTAAGAAGTATGCTTATGTCTTATGTTATTCGTTATCATCGTATTTCTCTTTTACTCCGTGTTATGTTTAGGACATTGCTTCCGTTAAATTCAACCTCTTAAAACTTTATTCAAGGACCTGACTAACTGATTCATGTCCCAAAAGTATTTAATGAATATGTGATTAACCACGCTAAGCTGTACGAACTCCGACCTTGTAATAATCCACAATAGTCATCTTCATGCCATTTTGTGATGTTACATTTTCCAATTCATCAACTTCTCAATACTCTGCATACCACAAAAATCTCTACACACAGTACAAAACTGGTGCCGATAGTTCACAGTACAAAACTCATCAATTACCCACCTCAAACGTCGCTTTCACCCCCCAAAAATCCCCAAATCGATTCGAACTCTCTAGAAAACCCTAACAATTCTCCCCTCATCACATATACCCTCAAATCCCTCTCATTTCCCCTCAACGATTCCAAATCACACCCAAAACCAAAATCAAAGCCAACAATGTCGATGATTTCGGTGGCGACGGCGGCTTCATCGCCGCAGGTTCTGCTCCCTCACGCTAGGGTTTCGGCGCCGATGATGCTTCGGCGACGGGGGGTTGGGGTTGTTTGCGTGGCGGGGATTGGGAGGAGGGGTGGGTTGAGAGGGGGTGAGTTCAGAGGAGGTGGTGGTGGTGGGGCAGGTGTGATTGAGATGCCGCCGTTCAAGGAGTTGGAGGTTGGTGTTCCTGGGGAGGAGGAAGAGGAGGGGAAGCCGCGGATCGGGGTGCTTGAGCCGTCGCCGCTTCCACTCCAAGAAGGTATTGGTTTTGGTTCTGGTCTGATTGTTTGGTGTTTTGATTTCGTTGGTTCTGTTTTGGTTAGTGTATGTTGAGTGTTAACTGGTCCTACACGAAAGAAATGGATTCTGGAATCTGTTGACGGCATTCATCAGCTTGCTTGCGATGCTGTTTAGATGCTCATACTGAAGAAGAATTCAGGTGGAAATTTTATGGGGGACAGGAGATGTTCATTTGGGCTTTTTGAGACTCAGATTTGTTGTTCATGTTTTTGGGTGAATCATGAAAGTGATTGAGGTTCACATGTTATGTGAAGAGATATGGAATGAGTGTTTGATCTGGTTGGTGAGCCTGGTCTTCGGGATCTTGAATGGGTTTTTGATTTGCCAATCTATTTGAATTTGATTCTTGCTATAATGTCCTCAAGGCATCTCGTGTTCGGTGTTACTGTTGGTTAATGACGTTGTTGGTGGTGATGTATAGGTGGAGACATGGGAATACTGAAGGATAAGAAAAATACTGGAAGTGGGGATAGCTACAGGGTCTTGCTCCTTGACGATGAAAGCCACACTGCTAAACTAGGTATGGTGTGCTGTATTTTAACTACTTTTTTGTTGTTGGTAGGTGTAGGTTTGATTCTGGTTTCGGTTTACCTGACTTGATTCCCTTTTATAGTTGCAAAGGTGTTGCCGCGAGCTGTTCCATCTGTTACCCCTGATGAGGCAAAAAGGATATTCGATGAATCTCGTGAGAAAGGGGCTGCAGTTGTTATAGTCACTGTGAAGGTATGCCTTAACTCTGTGAATGTACGTGTGCTGGAAAAATCGTGTGGAGAGTATTTGTTGTTGGATTGCTAAGTTATTGCCTTATTGGTTCACCAAATCTTTTAAGTTGTGTTGAACCAGGGAATTCTGTTTTATAATAATACATAGGGAATTATTTGTCAAGTTTATTGAGTCGTATTCTCCATGTTTGCGATATGTGGTTTCCTTTGCTTTTTGAAGTATAAAATGGATAGATGCTGTTGTTAAACTTGTTTTTTTTTTCCCCCTAATCATGACCAACTCTTTTCAGTTGATTGGGATAGATTGGAAAATTACATTGAGTTAAGATGATATTGAATCAGTGGTAGTGTGAGTTCAAGGACCATGTGTCTAAAACACTCGGTGTATTAGTCCAATTGAAATGCTATGCATGATTGCTTGTGCAGGTTGCAATATAATGTGATACGCTGATGGAGAACCAACTACACCACTAGGCCAAGAATGTGACTAGTAGAAAGGCGGGTAGATTTTAAATGTTAGGCTACTCACTAATTAGAAGGAATCCATATGAGTGGAATGGTGGATAGGGAAATTGCTTGAGGTTGTTCGCATTTTGTTCATTGCTTGAACATCCATGCATAGCTGTTATTTAAGATCTTCCTTTTGATTTCCATGGACAGGAGCATGCTGAATTTTACTCACAGATGATGAATCAAGGGGGGCTGAGGTCTTCAATCGAGCCTGATTCTGATACCGTGTGAAGCAACTTTCTATCTGATTTCAGGCTCATGCTTGAGTGTAATTACAGGAGGCTAGACATGCAGTACATATAATTTTGTTAGTGTATTCAGTCAAACTACTGGCTCTTGTATGCTCAGTGTTACTAAAAAAAGCTAACAGAGCACCTCTAATGTTTTTGCCCTACATTCTATCCGTACGAAGCTCTAGTCCTTGAACCATTTCATTCACAAATGTTGTAGCAGCTCTGCACGCTGGAATGGAAATTTTATCTGGTTCGTTTCTGTGTATGACATGTGATTTATTCTACCACTTGCTGTCTTTTGTATTAGCACTTTGAGTATGACTTGGTCTTTGAGCATGTGCTTTCAATTTGAGCGGTGCTGAGAGTATGGAGCATCAAGGGGTTCCGCAATTGGGTTCCTAGGTGTATTTCTTTGAAGAAGGGTCTAGGGGAAGAGTTGGATTGGTGATTTCACTGTTTTGTATGATCTGATTACCCTTCGTTGGAGATGGGTTCATGCAGTTGCCGAATGGGCCTGTGGATCTGTCCTGTGAAGTTCCGTCGGCCGTGGAGTTTAGAATATATGACACTAGTGATTGCACACTTGTGTACTGCACACTTGTGTACAAAGTTATGCACATAAATTGTCTTCAGATAGCTGTGTATGGAAGTCGTCGTTCTGAATTGGAAGCAACAGATTGGTCTTGCAGGCATGTGAATGGCTAGAAAGGAGGTGGATTACATAATGCCAATAGTTCTGTGTCATCTGACACGTTATATATCTTCCTGCTCTTGCATACAAATATGTTCGTCGGGCAACAGGCGCACCCTCCTTCAAAAACTGCATGACGGTCTCTATCAGCTTCAAAATTCAACTATTCAGCCTGTTGTTCACAGCGCTTCATTATCCTCGTCATCAGCGTTATGGCATGCACGTTTTGGTCATCCGTGTGATTGCACCCTCCAAACTGTTTTTCATCAACTTCGAATGTCTACCACTGACAAGCGTGTCCCGCCTACCTGCTCGTCATGTTTACTTGGAAAATCAGCCCGACTTCATCTTCCTTGCACCGGAGATGTTTGGGGTCCATCTCCACTCTTATCTTCTGATGGTCACAACTACTTTGTTATCTTTTTGGATGATTTTTTAAAATATGTTTGGTTATATCCCATGTTCCAAAAATCTGATGTGTATATTCTTTTCCAACAATTTCAAGTTCTCGTCGAGCATCTGTTCAATTCCAAAATCCCGTCGGTTTTGGATGATTTCACTCCATCTTCCTTATTGTTGTTATTGTTATTAGATCTTCACTATATACGTGTGAATCCCGTCATTGTGGGATTAGAGGTATTATCGTCTCATTTGTGGTGATGTCTAGGTTGTATACCGAATGAAACTTGATTTTATACCAAAATCGTGATAATGGAGTGTTTAGGTGGACTCCGAGATTGATCCCGTGGTTTTTACTCCCTAGATTTTGGGAGGTTTTTTATGTTAAAAATATTGTGTTAAGCTCGATTTTGATTTGTCGGATTGCATATTGTCTTTTGGTTGGTTGGAACATTTCCTCGCAGGTTTAAGCAAATCCAGAAAGTTACTATTTTTCCCTAACAAGTAGTATCAGAGCATCTATAATTTGCTTAAACGATGTAAATTAGTACCTAACGGATGATTAGTTTAAATGGAAGAAACTACCATATATGAAAAGAAAAAAAATGGAGGTTCTCATTTATGTTAAGCGATGACACTTATCAGTGTTCAGTGACAAAAAACCGGATGATAAATAGGATGATGAATGGATCCTAGAGCATAAGGTTGTATGCGGTTTCATTCGATAGTTTGTTGATGATAATGTGTTGAATCATATTGGTAAGGAGTCAGATGCTAAGAAATTATGGAGCAAGTTGGAGTCCTTATATGTTAGGAAAACCAACAACAACAAAATATTTTTGATTAAACAATTTATGGACTTGAAATATAAGGATGTTCAATTTGTATCCGATCACTTGAATGAATTTCAAGGGATTTTAGATTAGTTGTCTACCATAAATATTAAGTTTGAGGATGAGGTACAAGGACTTTGGTTACTTGGTATCTTACCAAACTCTTGGGAGATTTTTCGTATGACTTTGATAGTTCCTGAAGATGTCGTCACCTTGGACTTTGCCAGAAGTGGCATTTTGAATGAGGAGATGAGAAGAAAAATTCAAGATTCTTCTTCTTCTTTTTCTCATCTAGATGCTTTAGTGAGTGAGAGCGGGGGAGGAGCGAGAGTAGAGGTCAAAAGGATAAGTACAAGGGTCGTAACAAATCCAAGTCGTGGTAGAAAAATGTTGAATGCCATCATTGTGACGAGATGGGTCATATCAAGAAAAACTATTTTCAGCTAAGACGAGAGAAGAAAAATGGTTCTAGCAGTAGTGAAAGGAAAGACTCTGAGATTGATTCTTTAGTAGCGATTGGCACCGATGGACTCGTTATTGCGTGTTATGAGGATACTGTCAGCTTAGCATGCATTGGTACGAGTTGGGTGATCGACAGTGGAGCCTCACTCCATATCGCATCAAAAAGACAGTTCTTTGATTCCTATACACCGGGGGACTTTGGCTTTTTGAAAATGGGAAATGACGGCCTCACCAAAGTGATAGGTGTTGAAAATGTGTATTTGAAGACTAGCAATGGATCAAGGCTAGTTTTCAGGGACGTCAGACATGTACCAGATATCCCTTTGAATTTGATTTCGCCTGGGAAGCTCGATGATGAGGGTTATTGTAACACTTTTGTAAATGGCTCTTGAAAACTCAGTAAAAATTCCTTAGTTGTGGTTAGAGGAAAGAAGGAGTCTTTTTTATATTTGTTGCAAACTAAGGTTTCTGCGGATAGTTGCAGTGTTGCTGAAAAAGAAAATACAACTGAGTTAAGGCATAAAAGGTTTAGCCATATGAGCGAGAAAGGTATTAGTGTGTTACCAAAGAAGAATTTACTCTCTGAAGTAAAGAGTACAGAACTTGTGAAATGTGCACATTGATTGGGTGGAAAACAACATAGAGTATCTTTCAAAAGTCACCCTTTTTTCAGAAAATCAGGACTATTAGAGTTGGTACATATAGATGTTTGTGGTTCAATTCGACCAGTGACACTTGGTGGTGCAGTTTACTTTGTCACCTTTATTGATGATCATTCAAGAAAACTCTGGGTTTATTTCTTAAAGACAAAAGACCAAGTATTAGATGTATTCAAATAGTTTTAAGCTTCAGTTGAGACACAGACTGGAAAGAAGTTGAAATACGTCCGTTTGTGAGCCTTAGTTATTTTCACAAGTTCTGATGCACTTTCAACAAAATAAGTTTTTTTTTTTTTTTTTCCCTTGTCAATCACATTTGTTGATTGCTGAACTGTAACAAGGGAGTTCAGAAACTTGGAGAAGCATAGAGTTAAAACTGAGAATAGTTATGGTTTCTATTAAGCCAATCAGTGTAACTTCGGCTGATTGAATCTCCATATTCTAGGAAGATTTTCTTAATTGTACTTAATCTAGGAAGCCTTCCCTAATTACCTGATCATCCATATATTGAGTTTCCAAGCAAAACTCAATCTTCTCTGTACAAATACACAACTGATGAATGAGAAAACGCTATTGAGTCTTCCTCTCCAATTGAAGTCTTTTAGAAACCAAGATGGAGACTGAGCCATTGAGTGAAGAGAAGGAGATGCAGAACAATAACATGAGCCATCAGCATGACAATTTGCAGCAAGGAGATAGCGAGCATATGGAAGAAGAGCGGAATTTCCATGTCTTGGCGGTGGACGACAGCAGCATTGCTAGGAAGATCCTCGAAAAACTTCTCGCTGTGTCTTCAAATTATCATGGTACCAAAACTCTTCTATATATGTGACAGTGTTTCTTTTTCCTTTACATTTTTGTTAGCAGAAACCTGTGATTTTAAACGTAGTGACTCTACTGGAATCTGGAGACAAGGCCTTGGGGTATTTGGGTCTCAATGACGATTCTTCTTGTGATCATTTGTGCAGTGATCCTTCTCTTGAGCAGTCCACGGAAATAGAAGTCCAAGAGGTATCCTTATCATGAATTTCATTTTGCTCATAGAAATAGAAGTCTTTTAAACGAGGACTTATCGGAGTTCCATAATCATAAAGCAATTTCCGCGAATGATCTGTGTATTAGTAATATGTTGTGTCCTTGAATCTTCTAATCCTGTGAAGTTTTTATTTGAATCTTCCTGGACTGGATAGAAAATTAAATGCAAGGATATGTAATGGCTTAAGACGGGAAAAGATAAAAGCATTACAGTGTTTGTGCTATAGTTTCTTTGAAAAATTATGACAGAAGAGTGGGACTTGGATCCTCGGCTGTCAGGATCACCAACAACACAATGCTGTTTGGTTTTTGTTATCTAAAAAATCTGAAAAAAATTTAAAACTAAATATCAACCTTAAAAAAAACCTAAAAAGTCTTAAGAAAAATAACCTCATAAAAAAATTATACCAATAAAAATCCCAATCAAAAAACAAAATCAAATTCTAAATCACCAAACAAACCTGAACCATGATTGAAAATCCAACGATCAGGATCACAAACGGCACCGGTGCCGTTGGAAAACCAACGGCCGTGGATCCCAATCCCAGAAGAATTATACATTGAAGTGGGTCAACCAACTTACTGTTTTAAAAAGAATACTATGAAAATCATGTTCTGTTTCGATATGATATGATATGATAAGCTACAACAGGGAAAATATTTGCTTTGATGATCCTCTCTTTATGCACCAGAAAGGCAAGAATCCTGATTGATCTTGATTTTTCTTTTGGTTGATTTGCTAATCAGCAGGGCGACATTGGGACGAGAGTGCACTTGATTATGACAGATTACTCTATGCCAGGAATGACCGGCTATGACTTACTCAAACGCGTAAAGGTAATCAATCGCTCTGCACTTTGATTCGCTAAATGCAGAATGGCGTAGCAAGCTGATCGTACTAGAATCTTTTGTTATTTATGAACCGATGTTCTGAAATTGTAGCGTGTTGGTTTTCCACGGACGAAGTTCCCATTGGCAAGCTTCCGTTCTGTTTTTTGTCCGTGTCTGTTCCTATAGGACTTTCAGGAAAAAGGATTTCCAACGGAGCTTCATCCAAGTTGAGACTTCTATTTTTTGCACTTGACTAAAAGTTGTAGCGTAACTTCTCCAGCAACTTAGTAGGTGGGGTTAGACCTCAGGCTAAGCACATAAACTAAATTGAACTGGAAGTACACGCTTTATTTATTTGTTAGATCCTCCTTTCTGTTGCTGTCAAGAACCTATATGTATTGCAACTGTCTCTCTTCGTCAGCTTTGTTTTTCCTATATGGTCCATCATCAAATGACCAGTTGGAAAGAACTTGGTTGTGAAACTAGGGAAAAATTGACAGTGATTTATCTCTGTACTTCGAGAATGTGAAAACTAGGATTAAACAAAAATTATCATATAGCCTTTTTATCCGAGACATCCTTGTAAACTTTTCCTCGGGTCAGCGGTTTTCGTTGTTGAGGCCCTGAGGGCTTGGTTAGGGTCTAATATTTGTGATGGAGATTTGTAAGTGTCATTGTATATGCTGGACATGACGGACTAGGGATAATCATACATTAGCTCCGTTCTTCTAGGTACTAAACAGTCTTGGAAGTGCGAGTGAAACTGAAAGTCGACATCTTGGGAAGTATCCTTTCTGGTGCTTCATACAGCTGCATGAATCTGTCACCTAAGGGGCTATGAGACGGAAAATAGGAGAAACTTTCAATGAAGTATAAGATATGGTATTGTTTCCAGTTGCCTTTTGTGCCCATTATATAGTCAACATGGTGTGTTTCACATGTGTGTCAGATTATCTCGTTAGAGCTTATTAGTCGTTCAAGCAGCGCGTATACTGTTAATTAGTCAAACAGTTTCAATTAGTGCACGAAAACGATTTTTTTTTACGATATAAAATACCTGTAATTTCTTATGCTGATTGTATCCTGTTCTCTCCTTGGCTTATTCATATTTGCTTCATCTATTGGGATGCCTTGGCATTTGATTTACTTCTCAAAGAAGTGCAGTTACTTTCTGTCCCCATACTAGTGATAGGCTGAGCTATAGCTTGGCCGACTTATGGCGGTAGCATTCGAGTGCTCAAGATGCAAAATAGGAAGGGATGAACTATTGGGATCTTTCATGAGTTGCTGAGTTTCCTATTTCCCCCTATTCCACTTTCATCAGAATATTTTTTGGCGCCTCTCGTTATGTAAACTCATTCATAGATAAGGAGCATGAGAGTTTCGAGGGTATATTCTTGTGTGTTTTCTGTTTGGTCCTTTGTGTCTATAACATACATAACTAATTCTGCAGCAGTCGACACGATCAGTAAGGATAAGCCCTTGAAGGACGGCGAGAACTTGACTTCAGCTGGTGGGAGGTTCGCGCTAGGATTTTTCAGCCCAGGTAGCAATGGGAAAAGGTATGTGGGGATCTGGTATGATACTATCCCTGCCTTGACCGTGGTGTGGGTGGCAAATAGAGAAGCACCGCTCTATGATACATCAGGTTATCTTACGGTCTCCAATCATCCTCCAAGACTGCTGCTCATCAACGGGACTGGTGGAGTTATTTGGTCTACCAACTCGACGGGGACCTCCAATAACCCTGTTGCACAGCTTTTGGACTCCGGGAATCTTGTTGTTAGAGATCAGGACGACGACAACTCCAATGATTTTATGTGGCAGAGCTTTGATTACCCCACTGATATTCAGTTACCTGGCATGAAGCTGGGATGGGATGTGGCGAGTGGTCTGAACCGCTATGTAACCTCCTGGAGGAGCAGCAATGATCCTTCCCTCGGCAGCTACACGTATGGCTTCGATCTCAAGGGATATCCAGAGCCTGTGTTAATGAAGGGTGATGTTGAGCAGTACAGGAATGGTCCCTGGAATGGTGTAGGGTTTAACGGGAATCCGAACCTGAAGCCAAATCCGGTTTTTACTTACCAATATGTTTTCAATGATCAGGAGGTGTCTTATGCGTTTGAGCTCGTTAACAGTTCCGTGCTTTCGCATAGGATCATTAACCAGTACGGGACTATGCAGCGGCTCATATGGAGCAACCAAGTCCAGGGGTGGCTTGTCTATTTGACCGAACAGTCGGATAGTTGTGATAATTACGGAGCATGTGGCCCTTTTGGAAGCTGTAACATCGCAAACACCCCTGAATGTTCGTGTCTAAAAGGCTATGAACCGAAGAACTTGGACAACTGGAACGATGGGGATTGGTCGGATGGGTGCATGAGAAAAGCCTCGAACACTGTGAAAGGAGACGGTTTCTACACATATACCAACACAAAACTGCCGGATACATCGTACGCCTGGTACAACATGAACATGGCCCTAGACCAATGTCGAACCATGTGCTCACAGAACAGTTCCTGTTTGGCGTATGCAAATATGGATGTAAACAATGGGGGACGCGGGTGCTTCATTTGGAGTGACGTTTTGATTGATATTGAGATATTCGGTCAGGGTGGACAAGATCTTCATGTAAGAGTGCCATCCTCAGAATTGGGTAAGTTCTCTTCTCCGAATTGTCAACGCCCTCTAGCAGAACTGAATACCTGTATGCTGGTCCATAACTTGCCTTTTCTTTAACTTTCTGCTGCGTAGCTAAAGGAAATCAGAAGGTGTGGACAGCGGTAGCTTGCAGCATACTTCCCGTCGCCGTCCTAATTCTATGTACTACTTTGTACATAAGGAAGAGACGTAGACTTGCCAACGAAGGTAACAGCACCTATGGATCGAGTTCTTGTACTAGCGGATCCCTGTTGTTTTCTGTTTTTGCCCTCAGCGTCACATTGAAGGATCCTTTATTTGCATTTTGACTATGGTTTTCCACTGGCAGGGAGAAAAAGAGCCAAGCAAGGGGAAGCAGACTTGCCTTTGTTTCGGTTTAAAGCCATAGCTAGGGCGACAAATAATTTTTCTGAGGAGAGTAAACTTGGAGAGGGTGGATTTGGACCTGTGTACAAGGTAATATTGTGAATGCGCTAATACATCTAATTGACTTTGTGTGTAACATCATATATGCGAATATGCAGCAGGAAACGAATTAAATTGACTTGATACTCATGGCACAGGGTGTACTTAAAGGAGGACAGGAGATCGCCGTTAAGAGACT
>JAOVYX010019633.1:0-18186 GCA_035668315.1 Drosera spatulata | reverse complement strand
ATAAATTGGCAGGTTTTTTTTTTTTTTTTTTTTTTTTTTTTTTTTTTTTTTTTGTGTGTGTGTGTTTGTTCTAGCTCAATCCCACACAATTAGAACTCAACTTGTATTCTTTTCGTTTCATATTATTTATAATAATTATCACATAAATCATAAAATTGATCGTATTACGAATGATTCATATAGGACGATCAAACTATATTTTTTATAAATTTATCGTGACACATCAAAGCAGATGATTTAAACAACATATTATATAAACCTGGACCAAAATAAATTTCATACGATATAAGTTTAGTTGTAAAAAAATAACGCATCAAAATACATAATAAATAGTACAGTTATTGTATAGTGGTGTAACTATTATGGGACGAAGGGAGTTAGAATGTCCGTAACCAATATTTTCAGACTCGAACCGTTCATCGAACCGAAAAATCTAGTGGACAGATGGATCACTGGTTCAACTACAATTGAACCGTTATCGAACCATGACGTAATAATTATGTCATATATGTTTTATTATGTCCAAAAGTTAAATATTGTATGGAGTATAAAAATATGACAAGTACAATATAATTTTGGAATAATTAACATAAAATAGTATGATATTATAAAATAAAGTATGAAATTAATGTAGCATAAAAATGAATATAACTATCAATTAATCTAGACATTAATCTATAAGGAATTTCAAGACTAAATTGTCATAAAAATAATTTAAAATATGTTTATTGACTTCAAATATAATAATTTTATATATTTAAAAGAAAAATATTGTAAAGAATTTGAAAAAATATAAGAAAATAATGAATTAATGATTTTAGAATTGATCTGTCCAAACCCGAAAAAACCGGTCCAAGTCAAAGGGTCGAATGGTTCAACGATCGGGTCTACGGTTTTTTAATGGGAAAACTGGGTCGATGGGCTAACCCGGACCGTTTCTTGGACTGGGTCACGGGTTTCCGGGTTCAGGTCTGGCTTTAATAACATTGTCCGTAACAGTAGCTTATGTGTGAATGGAATCGAAGAGGCCACCTTAAAGGCCATACAACCACCGGATTCTTAGGTTAAAAGTTGTAACTTAGCCCACAGAGACATGAATGATGCAGTTGAAGCAAGGAGAGTGAGATCTTTTATGTATAGTATGTTCTTGGGGGGTCATTTCATGACACTGATCGTCAGTGGTCATCCCACGATCGAGCCCCTCCTGGAATTCAATGCCCTCGGTGCATGCACGATATATATACTTAATCAACCCGGATCGCAATAAAAATATACAATTACGCGCCATTTTTTATGATGTTAACTCGAGGCTTCGAGCCATATACTAAAACAGTTGATTGAGCGAGCAGACAAGATTGACTAATTTGGCATCGATCTTTGTTTTCCCATTTCATTTTGCGCCGTGTTTCCTTGTACCTTACGTTTAATTGTCTTGCGGCTAGCAAGCTAGCGAGTCAATTGTTGGTATAGCTAGTAAATTACTTGTTCACAAGCGATTGATGGAGATCTAGTGATCAGCATTAGCGCATGTTGCCTAGGATATATATAGCACCCAAAATTGTTTAGGAACATTCCACTTCGTTTTTGACATGATACATTTGGATGGTCTCATGGACGTCTGAGTAGTAGCTAGCTCTTCGTAAGAATCACTCTGCACGAAAAATACGTCTATCAACTTATGTGCGTGTAGATAGATTCACATCAATTAGTGATGCTCTATGAAATATATGTATACGTGGCTCCATAATGTCATTTTTATTTGTACCTCTATGAGTACGTAATGCTTAATTAGAGTCCATACGTTGTCGTTCATGCACCCAATTATTGTAGATACTGAGACTAATATATTTATAGCGAAGAAAAAAACCGAGATCGTCTTTCAGTAATCACCAGTCACTCAGCGATGACACCGCCCACATAACATTAATTCGATCCTACAGTAATATTAATAGCTTCCTACGAGGTAATTAAGTTATAGCTATGCCAGCAAAGCAGTGGCGTCATAACAAACTTTTCGAAAAAAGATCGTTAAATTACTCATGGAGCTTAACAAGCATGGGCTATGCTTGAGGAGGGAGGACCGGAGGAGACGTAAGAAGGCAGATCCAATACCGAGAAAAATTGAAGTATCGAACGGGGGAGAAATTGATTAATTAAGCATAGGCAACCACAGAATGATTGTTCACCGGCACGTAATTCGAAATAAGGACTGGTAAACATACTTCCGCACGTACCAATACTGGGTTGATGTAAAAAGAACATCTTATCATGTTGTACAAAAGAAGAGAAAGTTGATGTGTGCGACGACGACGACATTGGAACAACGTTGTTTTCACGAGCATGTGCATAGATTGGGAAAGGAAGGAAGATTTACTGTGCCTAACTACACATGCACCTCAGCATTCTCTTTATTCTTCACCGTCCCGTATAGTGTTTACTGTGGGTGCCGACTACGATTCATGGTCACGATTGAAGGAGCAGGCAATGACGAGCACTTTGTCACGAAAATGCTAACCTATAATCAGGAACAGTGTTTACTTGACCTTGTGTAACGTCCCGGTCAATCCTCGTTACCAAGTCGTCATTCAAAATTGTTTTTCAGACTAACAACTGGCCCATCAAACCATTTAAGCATTTTCTTAGGGCGGAGTTTTAAAGCGATGGGCTACCGAAAAGAAAGATGCAACTTATTGGTATAAATAATATTATTAAATCATTTAAGTATTTTCTTAGGATATTACGCCATGTTGACAACCACAGACGTACACCTTTTGCTGGAGATACAATGAATTTTATCTATTCGGGAAATTTTCAATCGAAAGTTCTTTCACATCAATGTTCGGCATGACATAGAGAACAAGTTATGCAAACAAATAGGAGATCGTAACAGCCAAACTAATATAACAAGAGTGACTTGACAGCAGGATTATGCTGCTCTTAATTAGATGCATGCATATATGTGGGCAGGTCAATTCTTGCTGAATAAAAGGTTGTTTAAGCGAAATCGTGCACTGGTACATATATCTGTTGCTAAATCTATGTGAAAATACAAAAAAATGGCCGTCTACGTCTGTACAGATGTTCGACGTGTTTCATAGCAGATCTGACTGAAAGAACCACGCCATGACATGCTCTTTCCTCCTCCCCCTAACAGTAAAATGGGGAAGAAGACAGAAACTTAAAAAATGCTACCACTTTCTTCATTTCTATGTCAGTTATAACCTCTGCAAATAGAACTTGCGAGTTCGAAGATGGAGGATCAGGGCGAGGATGGTCCCGACGGTGCACAGGCCTCCCCATACCATGAACGTGTATCTATAACAATCCGATCCCATGCATCCTCCTCCATCTCCATGACCCCCTTTCCTATAAAGGAAAGCCGCCATATCCCCGAAAACAAAGGACCCCATAGGGATATTAGCGACCACAATGTTGTGATTCACTCCAAAGTTCTTAGTCCCAAAGAGCTCGGTCGTCACAGAAACGGCGATGGAGGTTATTGCCCCCGCACAAGCTCCTATCAATGCCGTGCTGACATAGAGGGCGATGTTGCTTCCATTGAGAAGCAAGAAGAAAGCTCCCGATAATGGCACCATCAGAGCTGCTACCGATGCTGGTCCAGGGACTCGGCTCTTACTCCTGAAGACAAAAAAACAAGGAGAGCAAGGTCAACAATTATCTTCAGGATCTTCTATTCGATTTTAGGATACTCTCTAGAGGTCTAGGATAGATCTTAAAATACAACAGCGATTTATACAGCATTTTTTGTGTGTCCAATATATAGCAATGATTATATAGTATTTTCTCCTCAAGTTGGTCTGTTCTCTTCCAGCTTGTGCAAATCAGAAATTTGTAGACTAGAATAAGAGGAAGCTAGTCCAGGTTTGTCTAATAAGTTCCACTTGCAAGACTTCCCTAGGAGCAACAAGGACCACGTTTTCGAATTCGAGGCGACTAGACAGAGACCAAACTAGCAACTAGCCAGCGGTGGTCATGCAGGGCAAATAAGTCAATCAACATGGCCTTGTAAAATGGTTTCAAGAAAAGATCAAGTTTCCGTGCACCAGGAGTTTTACCTCGAGTAAATGTAGTGTTGAAAACATGGCAGGAGACGACCGAAGAACCCGAAGGCAGAGGAAAAAGACACCAGAGCAGAAACATTGGAGAAACCTCGAGATTGTGCGATTTGTCCCAGGTTATTCAGATAGACCAGCCCAATGGTTGCACCCAGAAAGTACACGAAGAAGTACAGCCAGAAATTCAACCTTCTAAGCATCAAGCTCACCCCGATTTCCTCCACCGTCGCAATGACATAGACTTCATCATCATGATGAATCTCAAGCACTTTTTTCACTCCACTTTCTGCTTCACCACCTACCTCATCGTTCCCCACGATAGCATTATCATCACATACTCGTCCATCTTTCCTGATATAACAGCCTCTTTCAAGCAATCCTCGCACAAATTCAACCAAAGGAACAATCAAGGATGTCATCATGCACAATCCTACACCTACGGCATTGATCAACGGTGGCAGCTTGCTGGACATGGAGCTGCTTATTATGGCATAAACTCCAGTGGCTACAGTTGTCAAGGAAAACACGATGAATCCAGCTTCCAGCCTTTTCCCCTTTCCAGAATCAACACTCCTGACAAATGGTGCAGCAACAAGGCCTACTACTAAGGGAAGGATAGAATTTAAAAGAAGATAATCTTCAGCCCTCTGAACAGGTGTGGAAGAGAGAGTGTTTACTATAGCGGTATAAATCACGGGACTTAATCCTATATAACCAGTCGAGAGTCCTACAGCAGCCTGTCGATGTAAGGGAAAATTTCGTACGGAAACAATATAACAGACGGTGTTGATCCAGCAAATGCTGTTCCCGGCCATAACCGTGAGAAAGAAGATCTGATAATACGACAAACATGCGATCCTATGTGTTAGGAAGAGATACTGGATCCCATACCCGACCAGCCCAAGAGATGAACCGACCAAGAGGACAAGCCAAAGCGGGAGATAAAGCGCAGCGATCCCGGAAAACCAGCCAAACAATTTTCCGGCATCATTTGCGAAGGCAAGGTTGTTGAGTTGGAGTTGGGACAAGGAAAGCATCTGCTTTAGCTGAGACGAGTATGCCGGAAAATTAGAGTTGGTGCCATTGATTGATTGGAGCCATATTACGGCAACGAGGCTCAGCCATTGAAGAGTGGTTGAAGACATGGCTGGAGCTTTGGAAGATGGCATAGCTAACAACTTTGTTACAATAACTTGAAGTAGAGATTGAAGGCTGGGGGCCTGGCCTTTTATAAGCAAAGTGGTCTAAGGGGGGAGGAGTAGGGTGGGGATCATACACAATGAACTGGTTAGAAAGAGAGTCACGCTGGCGAAGGACAATGTGTGGTTTTAAATCCACCATTTTTTGATTTTAATTCCTGTTGTACTTCGCACGGGAGAGTAAAACATGTGGAACTTCCAAGGAAAAATGAAAATAGTTTGTCTACCATCGGAGCTACCCCTGGCCATGGTGAATTCTCCTCCAGTAGAAAAATTTTCAGGGAGAATCAAAATGATCTTTCGGTAATTGTGAAAACTGCAAATATCAGTAACTCAAAAACAAGTGACATTTATAAATCCTAACGCATGAGAAACTCCCCAATAAAATTAATTACATAATTGAAGTACCTTAACTTCATCATTCACTCAAAATTAACGTTTGAGAGATGTAAAAGATATTTCAGCAGGAAAAGATATTTCAAAGCAATATCCCAGCTTCATTCATGACTGAAAAAAACTAAATTTATGGTAACAAAGCTGAAGAAACCACAGCAACTTAATCAGAACAATCATTATGTGCCTTGTGCAGAGATTTTTCATTTTTTTGTCAGCCAAATCTTAAAACCAAGCATGAATCATGCAAATCATTTTCGAAGCATCAATCTACAGGTTCGAAGGTGGGCCACTGTGGAATAAGTTCGTATCTCAAGTTAACTTCACCAAAACGAAAGCTACAACATAAAGAATCAAAACAGAAGCTCGCATGACCGGTAGTTTGCACCTTAAATATAGATATTACGAGGGGGAAATGGGATCAAGGACTTGCTAAAGAGTGACAAGCATGGACAGCATTCAAGTAAGAAGTATACAGAAAGTGACCACCAAGGTCCTACAATGTCATCTTATGGTTATGCTCAGCCAACGAAGCTCATTTATGTCCACTAGTGAGACTGATACATTACAGAAAATGTTCTGTTTAAACAGAGCAACTAATGCTCATATAACGTCCCATTCAGTTCATTTGTCGTACTTGTACTGTAATTTTTGATCTTTCTTTTACCTATCATTCTTTGTTGCTAGTTGTTTTGATGGGGATACTACACTTTACAAATATTTTCTGTTACATTTTACCCGAGCTTCAGCAACTTCAGCAAGGGAATTGCCACAAACGCCAGTAATTTCTGGTTTTTCTTATTATCCTTGCCCGACAAAGCGGGGGAAAACATTGATCGGCCGGCTAAGTGTTTTCTTCTAGCAGCCGGCCAAGAGATAGAAGGAAGGACCATCAGTCAAAGCACGTCAGGCGGTTCATTTATCTTTTAGAAGTAAAAGATTTCTGCTATAAAAGAATATACACATGCATATTAGTACCTTCACTAGGTGTGTCGACAGTCAGCATCCTTTCTTTTGATTCTACCCCATGAAGCTCATCTGTTCATACCCTCTGCAAGCAAGCAACGACAGGAGTTACTTGCCTATGTTATCCTAGATATTCTAGGATAGAGATAATAGGCATCGGCAAACAAGCAGAGCAGAATCACAACACCTTGCAATCCTTCCTTATAGCTTTGCCCTCACACAGTCATCGATGTTAAAAGTATTGAAAGCAGAAGTCCACACGGTAAAATTGAACATACTAATAGCAACAAAATGATGGATGAAACACGTAAAAGAAATGCGTAATCAGATATATAGGACATCAACAATAAAAGATTGTAACAAAAGACACCCTCATAATCACAAGCATAAATCCAACAGCTAGGCAGCATAACTATATATATGGACATGCTAAACCAGACCAAAATGTTTCTCATATTCCATTCCCCGTACTTCCCCGCCTTATCTTTTCCTTTCGAAGCAGGAATTATTTACTCCACAAATGCTCATGTACAGCATTCCATCGTCCAGACTGAATCTAGAGATTTCCGTAAGTAGTTCACAAAGCAATTCAGGTTCTCATCCATAACTGAGAAGCAGAGAAGTAAAGAACAAGGAAATGATTATAAAGAACAGGGAATGATTGCATTTAAATCAAATTTCGAGCTCCAAACAGTTTGCAACTCTAGATATCAAAAGGCAACTCCAGATTTATAAGTTCCTAAAAGTAAACAAACTTCAAGCTGCATGCACCACATAGCAGGCATGTCCTAACTACCAAATGCTCTTAACTCTGAACAAGATCAGCCTAACCCATCGTATAGGCCGTTGTCTAGGCAGAATGGACTCTAACATAAACAAGAAAGCCAACCTTGGCCATTATCAGGGTTCTGGTTCTAGTAATAGCTGGTTTACAGGACAGCCCAGGCACTTAGGTGCCGGTAGGAGGTCAAGCATATCTGCAAGGCTCTACCCGTCATCTGTTTCTGCTTTGTTCTGAACTGTTGGATCATCTTATGTTTTTTTTTTGTTTTTTTTAACGATGGAGCAGAAAGGAAGATCTGAGAGATGCACTTGAAACGGCCATGGTAACAAGAGCAGATTTGTTTAGGTGATTGTCACCTTGCACTGCTCGCTTTGTTCAATAACTTCTCTTATGACTACAGAGCTTTGGCCGTATTCTTCCTCGATTCATTTCATTCTAAAAATTACCGTGGATTTATTCATATTAACTCCTCCAAAAGCTGCAAGTTGTGTTCTAAGTCTCCGCAGATCATTTAAAGACATGAACAACAAGTAACAAACATTTAACACATTTGCGCTTATGCTAGAGTGCACCAAGTTTTAACTTACTAGATATGTTATGTGGTCTTCACATTTGTCTTACACAAAGAGAAATTTTTGCCGAGAATTGCCTAGGTTCCAAAACACTAAACATGGTCTGATTGTCCCCCTATTGCATTGTAGAACTCTGCCTATCTTCCCCGCTTCTCGAGTTTAGCATAACATCCATGTTCAAATAGCATCATGTCCTACACCTCCAAAATTGTGCTACTATATGAAAAGGTTAACTCTAGACACTCCTCACCATATGAATTACAATCCAAAGAAAACATGCACTATATAGCACAAAAGATTATTGTTGAGAATATGTATGAGTAGATTTACCCACATCGATTATGAAAAAAAAAATATATATATATATATGTGAATAATCTATAACCCATCAGCTTAAACTTTTGGGTTAATAGTTGCGTCCAGTTCATATGTGTATTCTATTTAGATCCGGTTACGACGGGTTTCCTCTCTTGGGTTCTTCCCTAAATCACAGCAATTATCAACCATCAAGTTTCTCAAGTACAAAGTCCATGTGCCAATCGTATTTTGATACACCCAATAAAATCACCGAGACTCATTGAACTCATATCCAAGATGTTAGCATTTAGAAAATACTTCCATCTTATTCTTGTTCAATTTCTAGCCCAACTTTTTGTCGTCTCAGTCTTCATTTCAGCTTTCTTGATTTCCATATATAATTTGAATCTCTCCAACAGTAACATCAGCATGATTTCATTGTCCGTAAGTCTTTCCAACTGTATTCTCTAGTCCCAAGTTCCTTAATCCCGGCTTATGATGCCATTTGCACATTTTTCTCATGTTAACGCATCAAATTCGTGTTACCTGATAACATTATTTCTCATGGTACATGTCCCGTTGCACATAGTCACATACATATTGGCTTACTTTCAAAGAGAAAATGTAACAGGAAATACAATATGTAGAACAATGATTAGCATCAACAGCTGATTTTGAAACCTTGCAACATTATGCAACTCGATGTCTTGTAGGATATATTTTTGTCCCTGCATTACTATTTTAGTATACACCACTAAATGCACACTCCTTCATTAAAACCTTAAATAAGGGTGGGAAAAGAAGAAAAAAAACAAGAAATCAATGTTGAAGCCATTAAGAAGCATCAACTAAGCCGATCAGAAGTTAACACATGGAAGAATTAGGGCAACATCATCTAGCATATGAAGAAAGAGAATGTGGGCAAACTTAAGCCTCGTATTTCAATTTTTAACCCTTGTGGCGCATCCCATGATCTAATCAACCACTCACATCGTACCTAGTGCTATGCCTTTATTACTAAGAAGGCAAAGGCATTTTCCAATTACGTACGCAGGGACATCTTGCTCATTTAAGAGCTTATCTTCAGTTTGCATTTAATGGCTAACATTGTTTACTTCTAGATACATCGGCTAGTACGCTTCAATATGACAGTCCTTACGGGTGAAGATCTTGATCCAAAACACATCACTTGTTATTTTCTTATCTCATTATCATGAAAGATGTATGGACTTACAGAGGAACAGATAGAAAAACAAGAGTCATTTCCAACCTTGAGGCGCCTTAATGAACCGAAGTGCACACAAAGTAATAATAAGCGATCAGGTTTAGAAAACGCTGTTTGATAGTGGATTTCCGTTCTCCGTGGGTTTTTTCTTCCCCTTGAGGGTTTTTTTCCACGTAAATCTGGTGTTGTTTATTTTGTCATTGTTTTCGTTGGATTGTTGATTTATTATTCTTTGTTGTTCCGCGTTTGCCTTGGGTTATAATTCGTAACAAGTGATATCAGAGTAAGGTTGACAGGGTTCAAAATTTTGGATTTAGGGCTTTAGATTCAATTTTTCTTATCAGAGTTTCTAGTTGGTTTGAAAGGTTTCAAAAGCTAGAATCTTTATTGTGTTGTTCCTACTGTTGAGACAGTGGTGGATACGCCTAAGTTCAATATTGAGCTTTTTGATGGGAAAAATAATTTCAGCATCTGGTAAAGTACAATCAAAGATGTTCTTGTGCAGCAAGAACTGTTTAAAACTCTGGGAGGAATCAAGCCGACAGATATGAAACATGATGACTAGGAAGAACTTAAAGCAAAGGCAGTAGTTACCATCAGATTGAGTTTGGCGCCTCAGATGAAGTATCAGGTTCTGAACGAGGTCTCACCAGCGAAGATGTGGGAGAAGTTAGAATCCGTTTACATGTCCAAGTCATTATAAAATAAGCTTTATTTGAAAGCAGATTTGTTTGACCTCAAGATGAAGGAGGGGTCGGATCTTAATGACCATATTGCCGAGTTTAATCGGCTTGTGACACAACTGATTAGTCTAGATGTTAGAGTTGAAGAGGAGGATTAGACATTGATCTTACTCAAATCACTTCCTAGTTCCTACGCTACATTGAAGACTACTTTACTTGTAGGCAAAGACAAGTTAAGTGTAGAAGAGGTGACATCAGTAGTTCTTGATGTGAGCAAGTTGAATCCTACAAGTTCCAGTAGCTCCGGGGAGGGATATGTTGCTAAGTCTCATCAAAGGAACAAGGGTAGCATAGGGAAATTCAGATCGAAATCGTGAGGTACTCGTGACTTGTCCCAGGTGGAGTGCTACAAGTGTCATGAGAAGGAGCACATGAAAGCACAGTGTCCTCAGAATAAAAGCAGGTCGTCCGAGAAATCATCCAGTTCTGCTAGCAAAGAATGTGGACAACAGCGATGGTGATCTCTACGTGGCTTCAGGAGTTGCCGAGTCCCACAGTTTAACTTTGGCAGCTCGAGGCGATACTTCGTTAAATAAGTGGATTATGGATTCCGGGTGCTCATTTCATATGTGACGCGCGAGAGAGTGGTTTGATACATTGACGCCTTGCGGCGGAGGTTCCGTGTTAATGGACAATGACGCGGTGTGCAACGTTGCTGGGATTAGAATTATTAAGGTCAGAATGTTTGATGGGGTAGTCAGAACATTGGGGGATGTACGGTATGTCCCAAACCTTAGAAAAAATCTGATATCAGTCGGCACGCTAGACTCAACTGGTTGTGGTGTATCAGTCAGAAATGACATCATGAGGGTGTCAAAGAGATCGCTGGTGGTTATGAAGGCAGAGAAGATAGAAAACTTGTACAGATTGATTGGGAGCACAGTTTTAGGTGGAGGTACAACAGCTTCAGGTTCAGATTCAGCTAGTGATAACACCAAGCTTTGGCATATGCGGTTAGGACATTTGAGTGAAGGTAGTATGGGACATCTTCACAAGAGAAATTTGCTGAAGGGGGTGAAATCATGTGAGCTAGAATTCTGCAAATTTTGTGTTCTTAGAAAGTAACGTCGTGTGAGTTTCAAGACAGCATCTCATTCGAGCAAGGAGGTGTTAGATTATGTACATTCCGATGTCTGGGGGCCTATCAAGGACACATCAATAGGTGGAGCACAGTACTTTATGAGTTTCATTGATGACTACTCTAGGAAAGTTTGGGTATATTTCATGAAGTAGAAGTCAGAGGTGTTCAGCATCTTCAAACAGTGGAAGACACGAGTTGAGACTCAGTCAGAAAAGAAACTGAAGTATCTTAGATCTGATAATGGTACAGAGTACACAGATGGTCAGTTTATTCAGTTCTGCAAAGATGAGGGCATCATCAGTCACTTTACAGTCAAAGGTACGCCAGAACAGAATGAAGTAGCTGAAATGATGAACAACTTTTGCTGGAGAGAGCTAGATGTATGAGGTTGAATAGATGTTTGCCTAACAATTTTTGGACAGAGGCTGTTAACACAGCTTATTATCTCATTAATAGAAGTCCATCTTCAGTCATTGATCATCGCATTCCAAGGTATGATCTAGAAAATCTGTTGATTATTTTATTTTGAGAGTTTTTGGATGTCCTGTCTATGTTCACATGCAGAATTTTGAGAGATCTAAGATAGATGCTAGATCAAGCAATGCATTTTTTTTGGATATAAGGATGATGTGAAAGGCTATAGGTTGTGGGATCCTGTAGCAAAAAAAAAAAGTGGTCAGTAGAGATGTGGTCTTTGATGAAGATCACATGATAAAACAAAATAGTGAAGATGTTAATGTCAAGGATAAGCAGATCGAGATAGAGCTTCCAGAGACGAATGAGCAAGTTTTTGATTACCAGGGCTCAACAGAGATTGATCAGATTGATCAAGTTGGCCAGGTTGGGCAGGTTGTAGCTGATACAGGTCCAGTGCAACAGCAGGAGCCATACAATATTGCCTTAGGTAGAGATAAGCGGAATCCGAAGGCTCCTGAGAGATATGGTTTTGAAGACATGCTTGCTTTCGCATTGATTGCTGATGGAGGTGATCCTAATTCTTATCATGAGCCTATCAATTCTGATGACCATGATAAATGGTTGACAACTATGATGGAGGAAATTGAGTCACTCAAGAAAAACCAAACTTGGGAGTCGGTGAAACTTTCAGAAGAAAATAAGGCAGTTGGTTGCAAGTGGGTGCTCAGGATTAAGGAAGGTGAGAAATACAAAGCTCGACTAGTGGCCAAGGGAGTCACTAAAATCAAGTTCAAGCTCATGTTGCTTTTTGCTGAATGATGTGTTGGTGCATCCCTCCACAAGAATAAGGGATGCAAAGACGTGTCAGGTTATGGCACGGAAGAATCGCTAATTGGAATCACTGGTTGTAATGCGTTTACTCAAACCAAGGTGGAGATTGTTGATATTGTCTTGAGTATCCAGAACTTTAAGGAGTATCAGGCGCACAAATAATCAGCACACGACGGATTTGGTCTAGTCGCGGGCGCGACGTAGCTGGGTCGCGTGCGCAACAAATGTCGTGGGCGCGACGTTTATAGTGTCGCGGACGCGACAGCCGTCAGAGCTATTTTATGTTCTGTTTTATTTACGGACCCTATAAATAACTTGTTTTAGCATTCTGTTCGATGACGACGATTATAGAGCGATAGAGGACGATTGTTTAGTGATTCCTAGTGGCTTTTGAGTGCACACAAAGTGAGATCGAGCAATCAGGTTTAGAAAACGCTGTAAACGTTGTTTGATAGTGGATTTCCGTTCTCCACGGGTTTTTTCTTCCCCTTGAGGGTTTTTTCCCACGTAAATCTGGTGTTGTTTATTTTTCTTGCTGTTTTCGTTTGATTGCTGATTTATTATTCCTTATTGTTTCGCGTTTGTCTCGGGTTGTTATTCATAACAAAACTCATAAGTCATGAAACTATGAAACGTAAGATTGGTATGAAAGGGGCATTGTAAATCTTTGGATATTGCAGAATGAACTCAATGAGTCAAAATATACTCGGGGAAGGTTTAGGCTCACTCAGACATACTGAAAGTTTGAAACTATATCAAGCTCGAAGAAACTACATAGGCTGTGGCAGAAAGATAGATATGAACAGTTTTTACTGGCATGCAACAGAAGTCTCCTATGGTTCCAATGTATTTATATTTTCGCTAAGCAGACCTGTATCAATTGGATCATTTGATAGCCGCTGATTTCTTTGAGAAGAGATTATAATTATTGAGGCATCATTTACAGGAAAATATATCAGTTCAGCTTCCCTCGCAAACCGGTAGACTTAAAGGTGGTCACTTATAAATTGAAAGATACAGCCAACCCAATCAAGTCCACTCGACATCTAATAATTTATCAGAAACTAAAGTCGGACAAGAGTTGGGTTGAATCAATGGCTTACTTTGGTGTGATTGGTCTTGGACCAATTCAAGTTACAAGGTTGTGGCACATCTCAATGGGCTATTGAAATAATCAACTCCGCTGCACCGAGCAGCTCCAAATTTCAGGTTAGGGACTAAGACGTGGTTTAGAAACAGGATACATGGGTGCAGGAGTTTGATTGGTCGAAAATGATAAGAGCAATATGTAGCTTTTGGGCCACTTCATATTTCAGATTTAGATTTTGCCTTTAGGTTGAGGCCACCGGCATAAAGACAGCATATACTAGTGAAGAAACCATAGGCAGTAAAAGCCTTGAGGCATATGATCCATGATGACTAAACGAAGATAACAAATTTAGAGAGGAAACTAGAATAGCGAAAGGGGAAAAGGAAACAGAAGTGGGAACGCAAAATGGCAAAATGCTATAAGCACAATGGTCTAATGAAGATGGCAGCCCCTAGTGACAATGAATAGAACCTAATCTAAGTTTCTAAACCGAATACAAACAATGAATTTACAGGGAGGGAACAAGCATTCAATATGGGTATGGGTGATATTATTTCATTTGGCTTTTACTTAGGATTAGCAAAGCGAGTTGTCAAATAGAAACACGGAACTTCACCAGGACGAAAATGTTGAAAACGAGCATTTGGTAGTCTAACATTTTAAAAAACTTAATATAAGAGACTTTTATTTTACAATCAAATCAATCATAAAACAAATCAACTTGTTAATCACATCAATTATTATCAATGATTAATCCCCTATGCTAGAATGAATTTATAAAGTTTTCTACACTTTAATCCAATAATTTACAACCACACTAGAAATATAAACCTTAGTAATTTAATTGTTTTCTTAGTTCTTATTACTTAAACTAAGCTTCTTCATATCGAAACCCCCCTTCCCCCTCAAAGCAACTTACTTCACAATTTTAGGTAAGAGAAGATTATTAATTAGTTTAAATTATTTGTACAACCGTCTGTGTAGGATCGATCCTTACTTTCACTACTATATTAATTTAATTAATTAAT
The DNA here is from genome assembly GCA_035668315.1 of Drosera spatulata. Classification (NCBI taxonomy): domain Eukaryota; kingdom Viridiplantae; phylum Streptophyta; class Magnoliopsida; order Caryophyllales; family Droseraceae; genus Drosera; species Drosera spatulata. The sequence goes on along the minus strand of JAOVYX010019633.1, from coordinate 3,484 downwards.
AGTTAGAGTGAGTGAACTTAAATTCTAATTTTATACGTCAGGCGACAGTCGTATCAATTAATGGATAATTAATTTAATTTAGGTGAAGTAGAAATTGACATAAAGAAAAATAAGTGCCAAAATTAAGTTTAAGTCATTTTCGTATAAATACGATATTTTCATATTTTCGTAACTTTCTGTATTTACGTATTATGGTTATATTTCGCTCATATTTTGTATTCTTTTCCTATTATATCATCAAACAAACTTTTTAACCCCGAAAAATAAATTATAACGTACGATAATTTACTATTCACGTTAATTATCGTGAAACTAAATTTTACAGAATTTTTCGAATCCTTACATCTAATCTTAGAGGTTTCTTCCATTCGAACAACCAATACATTCCATACTTCTTGATCTGTCTTGTAGTGGATCACAGTCTCAAAGAGTTTTGGTTCCAATGATTGATAGAGAATTTTCATTGTCTTATTGTCAAACAAGACAAGTTTTCACCTTTTCAGTAAAATCTTTCTCTTCCTTTGGAATTCGCTTCTTGTCATCCTTAGTATCAACCATCATGGAGACGAAAACTTTCTTGAACCTTTGTTGTCTTGTAGGTCTTCTGTCTTCTGTTTCCTGTCTTGTAGCTCTGAACCTTTGCTGTTTTGCAAACTTTCTTGAAGCTATTTTCCCGTATCACTAATTTTTAAGGCTTCTGATCCAACATAGTGCGTATTCCATTTTCAACGAGCTTGTGTTTTGATACCATTTTGATTGTTGCCGGTGGCTAATATTAAATTTATTGACCCGTTTTTCTGAACCCTTTACACATGACAGAATCTTATTTGTAGAAATCTACATACTTTAAAAAAAATCCGTTATAACTATCCACCGATATATACAAAATGTAAAAGGTATCTGCTTTAAATTTAACCGGTTAACGTCAGGTCTCCGTTTTCGGTTGTAACGAATGAATTTTCATTATAGCATTGACCTATTTTTCTGAACCCTTTACACATTGCAAAATCTTATTTGTCGGAATTTACATATTATAAAAAAAAGTCACCATAATAACTATCGACGGATATGTACATAACATAAAACATATCTGTTTTAAATTTACTTGAAAAAGCCAGGTATTCGCTTTCGATAGAAACGAATATATTTTCATCATTGTATTGACTCCGTTTTCAATTGCCTTCTATCACGGATACGGTTTAAATGCATCTAGATTAACTATTAACGAATGTGTCCTTTGACTTTTACTTCTTTCAATATATGTCAGTTTTCCAAAGGCTCATCTCAGCATCAGGTTCAAGTCCTGACGGATGGTAATCTTGACTCCTAAGATATCGACATGTGTCAGTTATCCAATGTTGATCTACTACATCCGGTTAAATTACTAACGGATGCTTGCCTTGATTCCTTAGATTTTTACATATGTTAGTTTCCAATGGCTTATCTATTGTATCCGGTTTAAGTATTTGGCAGATGCCTTGACTCCTTATCCTACGACATGTGTTAGTTTTCCATTGGTTAAGCTCATGTATCAGCTTTAGTTATTAACAAATGTCTCTTCGCCATGATTTAGTTCTCCTTAACTTGAACTTCATGAATGAAAAGTTGTCCAGTATGAACAAGGTAAATCCTTCAAATTTGGAATTGATGTTGATATGCTTGTTCTCTCCTCTTCAGGTTTGTGTTTAGAACATGGAGAGCCGTTTCTACCCATCAACTAGAATTCCTTCTTCCACTCGAAGAAGAGTAATGGCTGTGCCAAGTGTAGAATGCAAATGGCTTGCATCCGAGATACAGAAAACGGAACCTGAAGAACAGCCCTGCACCTCGCTACAGGCTGTTCGCAGAATTCCAGGGGTGCCAAAAATGCCCGAAGTTTGCACGCCAGAGTCCCGTAAGAATATTTCAACAGGCGTCCACCTCATAGATTTTGAGAGAACCCCAGAAGCTGGGAGCCCTTCTTCTGTGCTCTGTCCTCCTTCATCCATAAAAAATAAAACAATCCGAGACTATTTTGTTGCTGTTTCATGTGAACTCCATGAAGCAGTGTTAGAAGACGAATTGTACCATAGTATAGTGAATACCATCTGCCTTCATGAGGCATAAAGATAAGAGGTTGACAAATATTCGTATCAAGAGCTACAGGAGGCATATGAAGGCCTGAAATCCTTGACGGTTCAGCTTGTACAGCAGAAAACATTTGCCAATTGCCGTGTTGGACCACTGGTTTTGTTGATGTTTCAATGTAATTACAATCAATTTTAGATGTGACAAGCTTCTCAACCTTGTTGCTTTTCCGGTTAGGCAAAAGCTTGAATGGCCTTGCACATTTTGGTTCCAGAATATCCATTATATAAAACATAATCACATAAACAGCAAATATAACCTGGTGCTTATGGATGATTCTCATGTATAGAAATCTCATAGAAAGATCAATGTAGAAGTGTAAAAATGGTGGATGATGAGATCCAAGCTACTTGATCTTCTGCTTCTAAGTTTGACAAAAACATGCAATGCTCGATTTTCTTGAAGATATAAACCAAATGCTAGGTCCAATGAGGTGTTCTGTGATGCCAAGCATTGCCCAATTGCCCATGGCTTTTCCCAAAGCTCAAACTTTCTGCTAATACACCGAACAAAATCGATTGCCAAAAAGGATGCTGTTAAAGGTAGCTTGGCAAGTCCGTTGATTGCTTAAACATCATAATTCATAACCGACAGGAATGGATAGTAAATATAAAAGCACACGAGGAGAAAATAAACCTACACCAGGCAATAAAGATTGGAATATTTTGATGCTAGATGAACATCATGATGTTCATGACTCATGAGCCAACCAGAATTTTTAGTAAAAAACTCGTCATATTTTTATTAAATTTACAACAAGATACAGGAAACTTACAGGCATTATTCCACTAGATTTACATATTCTCTACACAAGGGTAACACAAAAGGAATAAGTTGTAAAAACCCTTGCAGAATAATCTTTAGAGTGGTGCAAATCAGATCTGGAACTACCAGAGTAACTGGAAGAAGAACCAGATTCAGTCAGGCCAGTCGTCAGCAAATCAATAAGGCAATCCCTGCTTTTACCACAGTAGAGTTTAAGTAGTCAGTTTTGCTTCATGATGTAAAGGTCTTGATTCACCACATAGTAGCGTCCAATAGAATCCCCAGGTTCCATGATAAACTGCTCCTTGAATGTTCCCACTCTCTTGCTAGGAAGATCGATTGATAAATCTCTGAAATTCGGCAGACCCTCCACTTGTACGCCATCCCCACAAATGACAAATTGGTTTCCGATTATAAAAGATCCAGAGACTCGTATTGCAACACCACCTTGACCCTGAGGACGACATAGCATCTTCTCCACCGCATGAACAAGCCTTTCAGGAGGCCAGTCACCAGCTAACGTCCTCCGTATGTCTGACAAGGCGATAAATATATCGTGCGGCCCAACATGATCTTTCCCCTTGAAACTAGA